>JAGDQP010014977.1:31274-43839 GCA_022664845.1 Lepisma saccharinum | reverse complement strand
CTTAATTTCTGCTTCAAAAATGATTATAACTTCGAGTGGAAAATTCTGCACCCATCACTTTGTACACTCTTGCTGAATTCCTTGAATCTGCTTTCACAAATCCAACGTCGATCGTGTTTACCTCTTGTAAATAAATCTTCCCAACACATGAAAGAAATACAATGTAAATATTTACTGTCTTGTAATTCCATCTTTACTAGTCGTATAATATAGCAGACTCCGTCAGCTTTGGATATCTGTGGCATTGACCAATGAAATTGCGTGTATTTTTGCGGGAAATTTTGGCACCCGGTCCTAGAAACGTGGCCGCCATGAACATAAAAAACGGCTTCACTTTGATGACGTAGGACTCTCTCTAAGTTTTATCTGCTCTAGGGTTTTTTATGTTCATGGCGGCCATGATTGTAGGACCGGGTGCCAAAATTTCCCGCAAAAATACACGCAATTTCATTGGTTAATGCCACAGATATCCAAAGCTGACGGAGTCTGCTATATTATACGACTAGTAAAGATGGAATTACAAGACAGTAAATATTTACATTGTATTTCTTTCATGTGTTGGGAAGATTTATTTACAAGAGGTAAACACGATCGACGTTGGATTTGTGAAAGCAGATTCAAGGAATTCAGCAAGAGTGTACAAAGTGATGGGTGCAGAATTTTCCACTCGAAGTTATAATCATTTTTGAAGCAGAAATTAAGGGAAGAAACGAAGAGGTAAGGTCAATTTAATTGACTACCATAGCTATCAAAGGGAAATTTTAAATATATGTTTTCCTGTATATACGATAACATTTATATTATTACGGAATGTTCTCTCTAATTACGCACTTTAATTCAAGTTAATACGCCTTGTACTTTCTGAAATACGTTAATGCTTTCTGCAGAAACAAAATCTATGTGTAGTTCGAAGGGCAAAATAATTAGTTCAGTAAGGTGTTTGGAAAATAAATGTCAGATCTAATTTACACTACCCTATTTGTGATGAACCATGGTAGTATCCAAAGTACAGTCCACACTTCTCTTTTAGCGTGGTGGATACAAGTATAGTTTAACGCGTAGACGGTTCATAGTACCGATTCATTGTTCCAAGTAGCTGGGAATGGAATCTGTGACAATTGGGAATATTTATTTTGGGAGTTCAGGGCTACTCTGCAAACTTTAAAAACATTGAAAGTTTGGTTAGGTAAGATTGGGTTAGTTTAACCTAGTTTAAGTTTTCTTTAACTGGGCTTAATTACTTTAATCCTTCAAAATCAGATCTGTAATACTGTATTGAACGTGGTAATTTGTCTTATGGGGAAGTATCCAACGAGCATCTTAAATAAGTAAAGACAGTTGATGTAAATGGTTGAAGCTATTTAATACTGATAAAGTACGGAAAGTGTAGTATTAATTAACTTAGTGAATGACATAATAATTAGTGATGCATGAATAACGAATATCAGTATTGGAAGACCTAAGACTGTAGGGAAGTAATAAGGATAAGATATAGCATCATATCCAGTATACTACTGTTGATAGATATCACTTATATTCATTCACTATTCGACTGTATGTAGTACCCTTGAAACTCGTAGGTAAGGATGAGAACTGGAATTTATAACAAATTTAACCTTTTCCGCGAAAACGAATTTTACACTGGGAAACTATTTTGTTGAGAGAGTATAGTTCGCTGCGCTTTACATACTCCCTCGTATCGTTGAAAACAGTGAACATTAGATTAGGTTAGAGTGGATTATCTTAACTTATATTAATTAATTTAAGTAATCTTTAACGGATCTTAACGTCTCTAGTCCTTCGTAATCAGATCCGAAATAATGTGTTGAACATCGTGATTTCTCTTCCGTGGGAGTATCCAAAGAGCATCCGGTAGTATTACTTTTCAACACACCAATGTTAAAAGAAAATGAAAGAAGCATATTTTCTTTTGTTGATAACATCATGAAGTATTTTGAATGGGTAAAAGTCGAGTTTAACCGAGTACTCGGTTAAACCCGACTTTGCCTTAATTAGTGACCATGGGAACGTGGAGGTTAGGTAGGTTAGGTGCGGTTATGTATCTTTATAGTATTTTTAAATAAACAAACGAAAGTGTAAAAATACATAACCGTACCTAGTCTTAACCTCTACGTTCCCACGGTCACTAATTGAGGCACTTGGTTAAGCTCTACTTCTACCTTGTGATGTGAAACTTTATATTTCCCTCTGGTTAAGTGAGAAATCTTTACATTTTGATTAAACTCGATAACCACATTACTTTAATTGTTGATATTCTTTAAATAGAGTAGACACATTCGAAGACTGAAAAATTATCACTACTATAACTGTACTGCATAAACAAGATCAATATTTTTGTAATGAGTAAATTAAAACAATAATCAAATAAAGAGCATACAACTACCGTGAAAATCGCTCTACAATTTACTTTTCATAATTTTTGTCTTGGAATTCATCAACAGATACAAAGACCTCGGCATACGGAAGCAAACTTCTAAGTTCGTGTTATGAATGGCTTGCAGTTTGCCACAAAAATCACAGACACAAAGTAGAGGGGCGAAACATGGTGAGTTAAAGTGAGGTTCGATTATATTTTCATTATACGCGATGCACGTGACGTTTAACGTTCATTCTGTATTCTCGACCCAACGCGGAAGTAGCGATTAATTCAAACACACTTTAAAATTTTCCATGACTTGGAACTTCGTTATATTTTGTTTTCCAAGACTTGCATACATATCGCGAACATTACACTTATTTTGTAAATTTTACATTTTTGAGTTGATCTCAATTAGACTTTAGTAAAGCTACTTAAGGTGGTTTTGGTTCGATTGACAAGGCTTACCTTAAATTAAGTTTGGTGCATTAATTGTGGAGAACAGATCCAGGCTGAAACTGAATTTTGTAACGTAATATAAAGGACTTGCTTGTAATCAGAGTTATTGGGTAAACTGTAGTTTACGGTAGCCAGGAAATGTAATGTTTGGAATGTGTGTGGAACTGTTGGACCGCTAAATTAAACAAGGTTTTAAGTCATGGAAGTAGGAAATGAAAGTGAAGGATCGAAAATGAAGTGGGACTATTAGCACATGTTAAACGTCATGTGCATCGTACAAGAAGAAAGAATTGTGTAATGTGGCTTTATTAACACGTGTTCGCTTGCTCCGCGTTCTAGAAGTGAATTTTGTAGCAATATGTAGCATTAATCTTTTCGAAGTTAAGAATATTTTTAGTTCGTCTGTTAATGACTGCAATATTTTATATTTGTATATATTAATACTGTTTTTGTTTCATTTCAGATTGCCTGTTGTCTCGAACTGGAAATACAAGATATCACTTTTCGACACCAGAATCATACCATGACGCTCGAGGTTTCGAAGAGAGTGACTTCGAAAATAAATTCGGAAACCAAAAAAGAGGATCTTGGGTGACCATGAAAACTTTAATAGGAAATCCAGCTAACTTGAGAGGGAAGAGGACCAATGTAGCACATCTACGTACAAGAAATGGTGTTAAGAGATCAATTGGAGCTTCAATTCAGAAATTTTACATGTTTAACTCACGCTTCAGCTACAAATATACCAATCATATGCCCATCAGATTGGAACATAGACATAATAGAAAATTTGTTGGGTAATCAGATTCAGGGCTTAAAAAAGCATTTTTTCTTAAATTCAGTATTACTTTTTCCGGAGTGTGCTGTTTGCTGTAAAATCAGTGCATGCAAATTGAAACTGTCTTTGTTAACTTAAACACTTTCCGTTTAAGTTCACTTTTATCAGTCTAGTATAAAGATGATTTCTGAGTTACTTTTTCCTTATTAACAAATGTATTATGAAACGATTTTTTGTTTTAGTGAAGAAATTTTTTATTATGATTCGCCAGATATTTATGATTAGTGTCTGAAGCATATTACTTGTTTTGATTTCAAGAGCACATCAAATTTTTGAATTTGGAAATGAGTTCACACATTGTTAAGATAGGAGAAAATGATTTTAATGGGCGGTAACAGCACTATGGCTTACGCAATTATCGTCACACATTGTTATTTGATCTGAAATTATGTTGACTTCATTCTTTTGAATTAAAAACAAATTAGAAGTTAAATGAGTGGTATCGACAATGATTTCGCTAGGATGTAGTTGAATCTTAGTAACAGTGAAGCTTAGGTTAGGTTGTTTATGTCTGAAGTACAGTGCGTTGAATTTAAAACCGGTCCCGAGGTACACTTTTAATTGCCTGTTTGATTGTTGTGTCAGTCTTGTATACTTGTAGCGGGGAGTAAAGGAGTACGAAGAACCAAGGTAAAGCGGTGCCCAAATATTTTACAATTTTTTAAAAATGTTTCAATATAATATAGTGCCACTGTTCCTTGATAGAAAAACATAGACATCATAGTTTCAAATTAATTTTGAAAATTCACTAACAATGCACCACTTGCCAGAGAATCGCCCTGAAACATTTAAAGATATTCTTAAATGTGCTGCTAGAAATTTTCCAAATAATATTTTACTTTAAACAATATTTAAGAGATGCTAAAGAAATTTTCGGTTCTGTTCTAGATTAGGGTGATGGGATGAGTACTGATATACACGAAGTCAGGGGTATGACCTGAAGATTCTCGACAAGGTGAAATAATTATGGTTTGGCACTGCCTTCAATTGACTGGATATGACACCTCAAGAACTCGTCGTATATTTTAAAGTAGATTCCGAACAAATTACAGTAGATATGTGTGTTGTATGAATACGAAGTCGAGGCGATGGACGAAAGCACTTATCCATTGGGTTTGTTTTTCGACTTCATTTCCAGTCAATATTGACTTGGGTTTCATTTCCAGTAAAGCAATTTGTACAGACAAACTAATCAGCTGGCTCAATGGACATGTGCAGTAACGTTATTCACGAAAATGAGAATAATTTCGTATTTCAAGAATATTCAAAAAAGAACGTAATTTTCTCGATATTTTTGTTTTCCAACTTCATTGGTTATTGGGAAAACATCGTAGAATGATTTTGTCGGAATACGTTGAGAGAAGAAAGTAATTTGGTTTGCATAATTACCAAAACTGTGAATCTGAGTAGTCATGTACTGGACCACCGTCCAGTTTAAAGGGTCAGACTGTGCCGCTAGCTGCTGGCTGCGAATTTGTTTCACTCTTTGAAATCTGCGCAAGTGTAACCCACTGTCATGTTAACTAAAAAGCGTAATCCATTTTATGAGCAAAATCAGTTATGTTGACCTTGTTTTCCCCATGGGTCTCATTATAATTTAGCACTATCAATGCGGGCCGGAGCATCCTCTGACATAAATAGCATAGAAATCGAACGTTTGGTTTAAGGGTAATCTAAAGCAACGATCTCCAACAAAAGATGGCAGTACTACCTCCGTATATGTCTGATGTATTTTCACTATTGCACGAAATTTCATTGCTGCTCCTACATATTCAATCCTAGAGAGTTATTGTGAGTGACACTTATTGCAAGTCCTAGCTTAATTATAAAATATGGACACCCCTTCTACCCCTGTACTCTTCATATGTATTAACATTACCAATAACCCATGTTTGTCGTGAAAGAGCCTTTTACAGTGTAAAGCTAATAAAGATCAGCTTGAGAAGCTTGATGAATCAAGAACTGAGGTGATTTGATTCAAAATTAAAAACAATATTAAAAGCAACAGGATCGCTCGTCATTTACAAGAGCAGTTAAAGGAAACCGTAGATTAGTTACATGGTATACATATTTTTTGCAACACGGAAATATAGAGTATACGCTATTTAACAAGGTGTTTTTTGGCTGGGATATTTGACAGGATACATCATATCGCTTGATAGATAAAAATGTTATTTTCTGATTATTTGAAAGGCATGTTTTGCTTATTGTAATTTGCAGACTAATTGTTTACAGTTTGCAGACCTTCGTAATTACAGTTGGACTAATGCACAATTTCTTTTGTTTTGTTTCTTGTCAATAAGAAAATAACAGAATATTCTTAATGTAATAACCAGTAAGGAAAGCAGTGATAAAACACCTTTTACGATTTTTTTTATTGTATTTGTAAATGCGCCAAATGCCTAAGTATATTTTGCGCCCCTGTACCGTAACTAGATACGTCTTAAGATGTTTATATTACAATTTTCTGTACATATATTTTTCTTTGCATTTACACAGCTAATTGCTTCAACATGTCAAGTTAATTTCCAGATTCAAATAATGATTACGTCCAATGAGTTTTGTCCAACAACCATTTCGGCTCTGAAAACCTCACCGTCATCTCCTCCTCCTCTCTCTGGTATTTTAGAGGCTATGATATTTTATATAGGTACCATACCAATATTCACCTGATAAAACTAACTAGGGACTCTCACCGGAAATTCCTAGTAAAAGCAACCAGATTCAGTTGAACTTATCAAGAATATTTTCCGTGTTTTTCCTGAACAGGTACAGCTGAAAGTGAGAAGTTGGAGGGATAACGTTCCTCGGCGAACACTTTCCTGGTATGAAGGGGAACGTTTTAATTAGGGCTTCGATTGAAAGTAATAGCATTGGTCTTTTGCGATTAAGGAAACACATAGAAAACCAGATTTACGATGGCTGACGTGAGCAGGACTCGAACCCGCAATGCTTCTCCCATGGGACTTGTTTTGGTCTCGTGCCTCTAATAGCACTGTTTACAGGAGGGACGACCACTAGTACCTCTCGTTCGTGCTTCGCGTATTTTCTTAAATCATAACCTGACAACAATTTTTTTACTCATTAATAATTTATTAAACCAAAAAGAAGTCTTTCTACAATGCGTTACAATGTGGATCACATCCAAACAGATAAAAAAGGAAGAGAAAATATCGAGTGTTAAACATAACGAAAACTCCTCTTAATGTTAGGCGTGATCAAGTTATTGCAGTAATTAACAAATATCTTCTATAAATGTTATACACACGTTGGTGAAAGTGTAATTATCTAACCGTAGGACAACATAAACAAGTCATGAGCCTTCTGATTCTGAAGTTTTAGCCCTATAAAATACACAATTAAATTTATTTTCAAGAGATGCATCCAAGTGCACCTTCACTTTTGCAAGAATTTCGTTGGCTAATTTTACAGGAACATGTGGTGCTGCACTGAGGTTTTTCCTTATCTTCACATTCCTCGCAGTATTTTTTTTTAACTTTTTTAACATCTAAAATTAAACGATTATATAAATTATAAATATCAACTTGCTTTGTGTATTATAAACATTAAAATGGATATAGGAAATTGCAATGATATCTGTAGTTACAATAGAGGTTCTGCAAAGGAGATTCTATTTTCAATTGGGGAGGGTAAAGTCAAAATTTGTAGAGTGGAAGTGGTGTTTTGCACGCTTTCTATTTTTGACAAAAATAATTTTAAAGTTGGCGTACGGGCGAGAATTTGGAGGACAACCCTCACAGGGGTCTGACAGAATCACTGAGTTAGAATGTCATGTGTAGGTAGTTACAGTAAATATGGTGGCTGACATAATCCGAGAATAAAAAAACACTACTTATTTAACAGGGAAGGTACTCGCCTGTATTGGTCTGACTCGACTGTTTTGATCAACTGTCGTGTTTATTTCTGCTGATAAGGGACAGGCAAAGAAAATGAAGTAACAGACTTTTTTCTCTCGCTGTGCTGTTGTTTATATCCTTCGCGACGTTCGGAGAAAAGTAGTAGATAAAGGTAGTTGTTACTTTTCGTCTGTCGTAGCAGTGATAGCAATTTAGCCAAAGTAGCAGTGCAAAAGTAGCAGCTACGCTATTTTGTGCCCATCCTCAATGCAGTGAAAGAACATTAAAACATGCGCAGAAAGGATCTCATCGCAGCGCTGAATAAGGGCGAAAACGTAAGACACGGAACCTCAGTGGTCAAGTACAATTCAGGGCTTATTCAGTTCAAGAGGCTAGCAAAAGCTTAATGCTACCTCATTCTTAAACATTCACTTCTCCCTATCTGAACTCACTACTCCGCAGCACTCGGATATATTAAAATACACTAACTATTAGACCAGGTTTTAGATCCAACTATTGGCATCTCAGATTGGAATTCTTTAATCGACACTGCATATCAAAGTTACGTTCTAAGGTGCTTTATACACTTCCCCAAAACCTAAACCGCTATATCACCCCGGAAGCCTGCAACTAAATCTCGTTCGTCATACGATAATATCCTTGTATTCTCAACCACTGAACCGAAGAAGCTGTGAAGGTACCTACACACTTGTGCCACTAAGGATCTCTAGGTGATCGAACATCGATTGCATTTAACTTGAATGAAATTAATCTAAAAGCTCGAAAATTTTATTTAGAAAAACTTTACACTCATTGGTATGTGAACATAGTAAAAGTCATCTTGAAACTAACTTCAGACTGTTTAACGTGAGGGCACCTTAATAGTTGTATTTTACATACCGATTCTATATTCAGCATATTGATAGAATATTTAGTTGTTTGTTAGAGACGAATAATCCTATCCAGCCCATGCAGTGAAAGTTTTTGATAGTTTATCCCGTATAAATTTTTAGTAGATTAGGTAATAGATTAAGTTAGTTAAAAGAAACTGGAACTCGCTGTGACCTGTCGTGGATTTTGTTCTCATAGTAAGGTCAACTGAAATTACGTAACACAAAGGAATCCATTTTTCGCAATATTTTCTAAGATTCGTTTACATTGAAATTTGATATGTATGTTATAAGCAAAACCTCCTCATAACAAGTAGGTGACTGACAGAACAGCACAAGAGCCAACAATTACAGTCGCCACTTGCTGGAACTTCTCTGACAACCCAGAGAAAAGGGGGTACTAACGCCGTACAGAAACAGAATAAGAGCCAAACATATAACATGCACTTCCGATTGTGTCCCGGGAAACCTCGTCACACTCCACCAACTGAGGATTTACTTCCCTAAAGAAGGGTAAAGAAAGGAACGTGAAACTTCACATTGAAATGGACTAGTGGTTAACACTCGTAAAGACTCAATTTTCAATGACACTCAGACTGGACACTGGCTAGCTGAACCTTCTCAGCGAGGTCATTCGAGAAACGCATAACTTATTCAAAACTTAAATATTGAGCTAATTTTACTTCTACTTATTAAAGCTTTCGCAATGAAAATTTATAAACCCTTTTAACTCATAGTTTATTTCAGTAAAATAACGTATTTGGTTTAGCTACGAACACACAGAGTAATTGAAACTAATTGGACAAAAATAAGGTTTCACAAAATGAGTTCACATTTAGCAATTCAAGTCCATATTCTTATTTTTCGAAATAATTTGTAAATCACTGCTTTTTATATGATCATGGCTTCCCATAAGTTCAGTTATAATAAACAATTCAAAAGTCTGACCCTTTCTTGAACACCATATGAAAATGTACAGTTGATATTGGGTCAGTTCCATTAAAAGCACTTTTTCCAATACGTTCCAAACAGTAAGGCAAGTTCAAGGCGGATAGAGTGAAGCACTATGCACCTGATCAGTCATAACAAACAAATTTCAATGTTGGAACAAAATTCTGTAATGATAGTTTAAATTCTTTACACATGTTTAATTCAAAAGTCTTACGATCGTGTCAATTATGTAAATATTCTACAGTAATGTTTTCTCATGTTAACGATCGACAGAAAGCTAAAGCCATCTATCACTGAACGTGGGTATTAAACCTTTACCTAAGGATAAACTATAGTGAACTTTTTTTCAAAATTAACATATTTTCCCAAAAGTAGCCAAAAACATATTTAAAAGTTTAAATAAAACATTCTAAAACTCAAATGTGAGAATCTTACAAGTAATGACGAGGTAAGAGAGAAATACGTTTACGAGTCATAACTATTGTATAGAGCAGCAACTTAAACATACAGACAGCCCATGTTCACCGTACCAACTTAACTTTGCATGCTGAGAATCACACCTTGTACATAAAAAATTAAAGAGGAGAAATTAAACACCTCGAACAAAGTATTAAATGACAACCGAAAGCAAATATTGTTAAGGAAATTTAGTTTCGAAAGACCAAAATCGCAATAAAAATAATTTCACAAAATTACGAAGATGTCTTCCTTCACTAACGTATCCAGAATCATGCAAACATAGACGAAATATGTTCCAAGATTTCAAATTGTTATTTCTCAGCTAACCAGGTAGCGGCGAAGATACTTTTTGGATTTAAACAAGATACGTATGCTCATTACCTGTCAGGCAACTGAATACCAGGTAACGATAATGCGAATACTTTTAATAAGATTTAACTTTTTGGAAATTAGTGTTCAGTTGCCTGCCTTCACTCCTTAGCCATGTTGACGTCTTCTACTGAACAAGGACAAGCCCTACGATGATGATCGAAATAAGCATCAAACAATACTGTTAACAGATCCTGATTTCTAACCGGAAATACCAAAATTCTTACATTTTAGCACTCTATAGAAAAGAATCACATAACTGAAATGAATCATTGATTCCCGACCAATGATAAAGGACGACACTGTGTATGCAATCGGTTGAGATCAGCACAGTAAAAATCCTTCCCTTTTGAAGCTCAATTATAAACGAAACAAAACTGTCTAAAATAAAATACAATCGAACGGAGCTTCAAGGTCGTTACAATGTTTTGGTTTGCATGATAAATATTGACTATTTTGATGCACAGAACACATTATTGAGCTACTGAAAAGTTTCTATGTTAAACCCGTATGTTAATAAAAGCCCATATTGACAACATGGTATTATTTATACTTTAGCTTACGTCGGGCATGATTTTTCGGAACGAAATAAGTCACGTGTTCATGAATCGGGATCATGGTAATGTTACGTCATAGTGATTGTTTATTTCCATAGCACCATTGATGTTTCGTTATAAAAATCACGGACAGTACGTCGAGTAAGCGATAGCGAACGACGACGGGTTAAAAGAAGCCAGGTTCGATATTTTCTTTCATTATATGTGATGCAAATCACCTTTAACAGACACTACTCCATTTACGTTTCCACAAGGAACACCCGACGTATACTAAACAGAGGCCGACAACATTACTATTTCTTCGATTTACACTATATCTAACTCACGAAATTATGAAGATACTTCATCAGACTAAAGGTTTCATTCAAATGTTACATCAAGGTGACGTCTATTTCCATTCACAATTGATGTCTTGCTACAAAAATTATGGACAGTATGTCGAGTAAGCGGTAACGAATGAAGACGGGTTAGAAAAAGCCAGTTTAGATATTTTTCTTCATTTTACGCAATGCACATCACCTGTGACAGATACCACCTGTGACTGCTCCATATATGATTCCAAATTGACGCATACTAAAGAAGCACCTAAAAGACAAATAGTACTGAAACACACTATGCATGTAAATGTTCATCTCTGGAACGTGATTTCTCGATGTTTTTCCACTTCTACCTGCATTTTTATTTATTTATTTATCCCGTCTTTAAACGACAATGATATACTGTACAAATCGGCACCTTTAATATTTATAGCACTTCTGCGCTAAAAAATTACATGCACCTTTAAATTATCATGATGTTATTATTACGTCATATAAAAACAGACTACGTCATTATCGGTCCTACGCACATGGTTTCCAACCATTTTTTATTATAAGGATAGTACAATACACTCTAAACTATCGTATTTTTGCTTCTTGTATCGTACACTCCGCACGAAGATTTTTTATGAAGTATTCCATTATATGCTAATTTCACTCGTAGAAGAAGCATAAATGATTATCTTGAACGTCTACTGAATTATCGTACATTTAGAGCAGATCGAACAAGCTAATATCGTATTTAAACATACATTATCGTACATTTCCGTCCGGGTCGTACTGGTTGGCAACGGTGTGCGCACCGTATTTCCCTCTGCTCCCCACCGGCTTCACGCCCCTCGCACAGAAACCAACCTTAGGCTCTCTCTATTTTTTATAAGCTCTATGTAAAAAACGTCTTCACTTTGATGACGTAGGACTCTCTCTAAGGTTTATCTGCTCTAGGCTTTTTTCACTTTGGCAAGCAAGAGGCAAGAAACTGCTATTAAATTCAATTAGATACGAAGAAAAGTAGAGATATTTTTTTACAAGCTACTGAGCATTGTTGCTTTATGTGAACGAAGGGGGGAATACTGCAACTTTTTATTACCTTTTTTAAAACACATGGCCTGCGTTGCTTCCATTTTATATAAAACACTTTTTAAATATTATGTAGGGGCTTAATATGTAATATTATATTAAAAATAGTAAAATTATATACACTAGTGGATTTTTTTAAACACATTAGCTTGGAAAAATAACGTAAATATTTTACAGCAGGCAACTTTAATGGTTTAAACTTAGCCTTACTTCGTTTTACGGAAAGGACATAACGAGCAAAAACACTGCCACTTTAAAAATTGAATTTTTACTTACTTTTTTTTAAAATTTCTTTAATACATTAACTTTATTAGCATAATTTAATAACGGTTCTTACGTACAATATGGTGTTATTCGAGATGAGTACGTGAATATATATATATATATATATATATATATATATATATATAT
>JAGDQP010014977.1:526-31174 GCA_022664845.1 Lepisma saccharinum | reverse complement strand
ATATATATATATATATATATATATATATATATATATATATATTAATGTGGAGACTAGAATTTTTACCGTCACACATTCATATAACGACGCACTCAATCTAGTGTTGCTAGCACATAATCAGTCATAGGCGCTGGTAGCGTTTAGTGGCGGCTCGCATTGGAGCGCTATTAATTGAACTTTTTAATAGAAAGTTTTTAGAGCATTAAATAGTACGCAATAACAGAAAAACGACGCAAAAGTGTTATATACAATTTATATGGTGCAGTGGCGGTCATATCACACAACTTAAATATTTTGGGGAATGGCTATGTATTACCACAAGCATATACCAAACATGTCGATTAAATATCCTCAGTTACTCCGAAAAATATAAAATGGCAGTGGTCATCTAAACATACTAATGAGCTTCAGAACGTAAAGTTGGCTATGAAGGAAGCACTGCTCGTTTCAACCTGTAACAGCAACCCTTCCCCGAACCAAGAGAAATAGGAAAGGGGGAGGAGAAATTATTATTTCTCTAATAGATTTTAAAAATATATAACAAAAAACAACCCGGAAAAGATTAACCATAGATTTCAACCTCTCCATACCCCACGCCTCCCAATCCAAGAAACATCACTGCGGTGAGAGGTTCATGAAATTCAACCCACACAAACATATGATCGATAAGTTTACTTTTACTCTTATTTATAATAACCAAATTAATATGAAAGGAGTTCAATTTCAGTTGTTTTTTATAAAAGCCCAATTCGTATAGAATACAAAATCTGGTAGGAGATTCGAAGACAAATAAAAATTATCAAAAACAAACTTAATATTCTTTGCAGATATAAACTTACTTATTTTCTTCCAATTTTGATACAACATAAATTCAACTAGATTACATTTAGGTAACAAAATCTCTTCACAAAACTGAAAATTTATATCATTCCTTTTTCTTAGTAGATTACTTTAAGTACTTTTTTAAAAAATAAAACTTATTACTAGAAACAAAATAAGCCTTTACTTGTGGCATGAAGTAGGTATCAGAATATTGGAACTTACCTTTGCTAGAAACGAAAAATCCGAATTGAAAAACTTATCTAATCGGAATCTCGGATTAATATAACTAATGACTATACGAGAAGAAAATAATATAGAAAATAATATTAACTCCTATAATACAAGACTTAAGAGGGTCTTCTGCTTCTGCCAGAGCTAGAAAGTTTACTGTTGGTGCTTATGGACAGAAAATTGCTACCGAATATCTTCATTTTCTAAGGAACTGGATATCTTTAATAGAAAAGAAAAGTTTTGGAGTGTTATAAGAAGTTTATGCACGGTTTGAAATACTTAGAACGTAATTTGTTTCCTAGTTTTTCAGAAATAAATTATTAAAAAATAAATAAAATTATTATTTTTTCTCCAAATTACAATATGTCTAACTTTGCAACCACTTACGCTAGAAAGACCAACTTTTTTTTATTCCTTGTGAAGAAACGATTCTAAAACTTTTAATTGCAATCATATCTGATACACCAATAAAAAAATAGTATTTTTACGTAGCTATTTCAGTCCACCTGTCAACGGTTTGATGAGGGTAAGCCAGCCGCTTTTAGTCCGAGTGAAAAAAGAAGGGAGGGGACTACACAAATCCCCTCTTTATTCAGCTTCTACAAGAGGTGCCGACGCGAATGTAAACATGCTGTTTTAGAAAACCTGAAAAATTTTATGTAGTGAAAGTGAGATATGAGAATTTTGTAACAGTATAGCAACATCATATTTGGAATGGGGTCATATTTGGAAGAGTTGCAAGGTCTATTGTGTGGTTTCATGAAAAAAAAAAAATCTAATTTAGTTTAAAGTTATATGAAAACTCTCTTTATCTTATTTATATATAAAAAATGTATCCTAACGTTACTTTTACTCTCACTAACGAACAACTTACTGCCTGTGTTTATCAATATTCATGTGCCTAATATAGGCTGCAGGCGCAACAGATATATCTATAGAGAAGTTCTGCCTTTTTATTCTTGGAAAAACTGAAAGTAGAGGAGGCATGTAAACAGAAGTACTATTGCATGTCACAAGGCCTGAAACCCTGGAATAACCTATAACTTTGACCCTAAAACTGGCAGGTACTTTCAAATCGCTTTGTATTCTCCATTTGTGTCCCTCCTAGATTTTAGTAACTACAAGTCTGACAGAGATGATTTTTACACCGTTGGATTCGTCATGGTCTGCAATGGTGAGGAAAGCTATGAATGTGACTAGAACTGGCAAGTCCTTTCGAATCGCTTAGTACGCGTATTCTCCATTTGTGACCCTACTAGATCTCAGTAGCCACAAGTTCGACAGAGATAAGCCATACACCGTTGGATTAGTTATGGACACCGGTGGGAAAATCTATGAATTTGACTAAAACTGGCAGGCCCCGGCATTCGCTTAGTAAACTCCATTTGTTCCTATGACTTTGAAGTTTTCTGGAGGGATATGTTATAAGTCGAATTTATACGGTGGCGCTTTGGTTTTATTTATAATAAAACTATTACTTAGTTTTTTTAGATTATTAGGCTAGGAATTGTTAGATTACAATGTACCTTTGACTTAAGTGGATGGAAAATACAACTATTTTTAATTGAGTAAAATCTTTCACTACTCCTTCGCTGCAAGACAATTATGCAAAGAAAATGATTGATCTAAATTACTTCTGATAGCTACCTGATAGGCAGATAGACAAACATTCTAAATTATATCTTCGAATTCCAAAAAAAATCATCTACCATAACTTTGCCATTGTTATTATGAGAAAAATTAAACAGGCGTTGGAAAAAGGTAATTACTCTTTTTAAGAATAAGAGTACAAAGCCAGGGAGGGACAAATGGCCCTATTAGCTATACTTAGTAGCTTCCATACATAACAACCCTTTATGCGTTTAAAAAAAACATCAGAAAGTAATGCGTCCTCCGAAAAAAAATAAATTCAATTATTACTGGCCTATTTTTACGACTAGGCTATTGTAAAAGTCTGTATAACTCAGCTCACTTTTAAGTCTATCTTATATGGACAACGTTACATTAGCCTTAAACACATCCTGTATACGGGGTAGTTCTCAACCTTCGTACCAGGGCTTTAATTCGGCTCCTATTGCACATATGGTATAGCTTTGCAATAAAAAAATGTACATATCAAAGTGCATGTGCAGATCATATGATGATGTTGCTGAAAGGTGTGCCGTCCCGGGAATACATCTACGGGAGGCAACTTCAAAATTTTGAAAAGAACTGGGGTTGATTTTGCTCCCATTGCAATAAGCGCGACATTTTGAATCACTTTTAGAGGAACAAAAGCTTTTGAGTCTTGGCCCGAGCCAGATCAAAATGAATTTATAATTTCTTCAAAAATTCGGTAAAACATTTTGAATTTAATCAAGAAGTAAGAAAAAAATAATGAAAAATAATTGGATTCCTTATCCTAACATTAACAAACATAACTGCCACAACACAAGAAAAATTTAGGGGTAGCGTGTCTGCCAACCAAGCGGCATTGGGTATGTCGAGCGTACGAACCCTGCTCCGGCCGGCCATCCAGACTGAGGTTTTCCTTAGTCTCAACAGGCGAATGCCGGGATGGTACCTTCTGTAAGGCTAGGGTCTCTGCCTTTGCACTAGGAATAACAATCAATCCGCTCGGCTCGAGCGACAAGTCTAACGCTCGAGTTGAGTCGTCGCTCGAGTTCGACTCACTGTAACCGACTCGCAGCGTGAGTCTCTCTGAGTAACGACTCGAGCAGTTCTGAGTACCGACTCGACTCGACTCGAGCAGCTACTGAGCGCCGACTCGGCTCGACTCGAGCATATAGTGGGCTCCGACTCGACTCGAGCAGTTCTGAGTACCGACTCGACTCGACTCGAGCAGCTACAGAGCGCCGACTCAACTCGAGTCGAGCAAGTCGTTGACATCCCTACTTTGCACATCGTTGTGCTTCCCCTATCCCGGCCTGAACCTTAGATGCATAAAGTCCATAAATAAATTCTTGAACACAAGAGAAAATAAAGTATTTACTCATTATTTTTTTCTTATCTCTTGTCACTATTCAATATTTTAAAAATGTAAATAATAATGGTTTTGATGAATCATGTTTTGATCATTAATCAATTTAATAAAAATGCTAGACTTGTATATTAGAGGTCTGCACGGGTTCGGGCCATAAATTGCCAGAACTTCTTGTGTTCTTGTTGGGCCTGGGCTTATTGTGATTATATTTTTCCCAACTGGGCCTGGGCAAGAACTGTATGTTTTTGCCAGGGTAAGAACTGTATGCCAGGGCAAGAAATGATGTACAATCTCAGGCCTGAGTTTAGTTTAAGGTTAATTGAAAACTCTCTCTATCTGATTTGTATAAAAAATGTCCTAACGTTACTTTTATTCTCACTAACGAACATCACTGTCTGTGTTTATCAATACTCATGTGCCTAATAGCGGTTGTAGCCGCAGCAGATGTACCTATAGAGAAGTTCTGCCTTTTTATTCTTGGAAAAACTGTGAATAGAAAACTATGAATGTGACTCTAAAACTAGCAGGTCCTTTTGAATCGCTTAGTATTCTCCATTTGTGACCCTACTATATCTCAGTAGCCACAAGTTCGACAGAGATAAGCCATACAACGTTGGAAAATTTATAGTCATAGTCATAGACACCGGTGGGAAAATTTATGACTGACTAAAACTGGCAGGTCACGGCATTCGCTTAGTAATCTCCATTTGTTCTATCACTTTGAGTTTTTTTTTAATACGTTATAATTCGAATTTATACGGGGACGTTTTGGTTTTGTTTATAATAAAACCATTACTTAATATTTTACGTTATTAGGCTAGGAATTGTTAGGTTACAATCTACCTTTGATTTCAGTGGATGGAAAATACTATTTTTAAGTGAGTAAAATCTTTGACTCTAGCTAATGATTTTTTGTTTGTTTGTTTCTCTTCCGAGGAAGTGTTTTAACTACTCCTTCCCTGCAAGACAATTATGCAGAGAAAATGGTTGATCTAAATTACTTCTGATAGTCAGCTGATAGGGAGTTAGACAAACATTCTAAATTATGTCTTCGAATTCCAAAAAAATCATCTATCATAACTTTGCCATATGGTTATTATTAGGAGAGAAATTAAACAGGCGTTGGAAAAATGTAATTAATATTTAGGTCCTTTGGGGCGAGAGGGGAAAGACTGCATTACGAAGTCGAGTAACTCTTTGCGGGACCTGCAACCTTATTTCGGGTAATAATTTTTCTGAGTGAATTTTACTATCTATTAGTTTGTGTAGAAATGATAATAGAAAATTAACTCTTCTATTTTAACTCATTCAGCGCGCAAGTACAGAGAATAAAATTATCTAGCGTTGGGTCTTAGGTCACCCTTTGTGAATTGATGAAGTGCATAATTGACGTATTATTAGGATTAAAGTGTTGCTCCGTAGTGTAGTAGCTAAAGCAACGGATAATAAATCACAACGTTGCAGGTTCGAATCCATCCACAGATACGTGGAAAAATTTTCGATTATAAATGAAGACGAGAGAGTAAAACATGTCATTGAATAAAGGCATAATGTAATCAAGGTCCAGTTTTTTTTCTAAAACTACTGTAACAATATGTATAATTCGATTTACTAAAATAGTAAATTTCCTCAGTATATAACTTGGTACTATTTTGAGTGCATACAACTGAAAAATAAGTTGGGCTAACATTGGGTCACATGTACATTGGAATTACCATATAGTTTGCTCTACGTTGAACTTCGCTTTTAGGGCCAACGTTATCGCTAACGATAAGGCTAGCGGCCAACGACCAAATAGTATGTAGGTCGAACAGTACTGAAAAACGTTAATCTAACGTTAAAACGTACAATCAGATTTTCAATGGTCCAAGAAGAATTTGCAACTTGGGGTACACACGATTTCGTATTATATTTGTTGTTACTAATACAATTTGCAAATATAATTACTAAATGAAAAATTCTATATTACTATTGAGTTGCTCCTTTATAATGCGGCCCTCGCTGTCTTCCTGATTAGTCAATTTGGCCAGCTGCCAAAAAAGGTTGGAGACCCCCTGGAGTAGACTATAACGTTTTTCCGAATGATGATTGAATTAGCTGTTTGGGAAGATTGCTCGTTAGTATTCACAGTGCAATGTAAATATTATACTTGCTCTGGGATAAATAGCTACTACTGAACTATGATATATGCAGCAAACGCAAGTTTAATGTAAGATTAGAAATTATATTTTACAGCTGTAAGTAATGCTTTTGTTACAGTACTACACAAATCTGCTTTATGTGATAAATAGTGCAAAAAATACAGAATGAGTGAAGACAATACACGGTCAGGAAAGTCGAAATCATATATTGCATTATGCTAGAATCATAACTTCCATGGGGAAGCAGAGACGGGGGGGAGCAATCCTCCTCCACTCACCACCTCCACTCTCTTAGCATGGAACCATTGAGGAAGAAAAACTCTACAGAATTAGCAATTTTTCGCAGGAATTCACAGAAACCGGTCGAAAACGTGTTTCATTCAAGCGGTATACATATACTTATTCATATATTAGCTTCTCCAACTTCCCAACCTTGCCACTGCCCGGCCTAGAGTGGGGCGTGGCTTACCCTCATCAAACCTTTTAGAGGTGGACTAGAATAGCTATATAAAAATACTATTTTTTTTATTGGTGTATCGGATATGTTTTAAAATTATTAGAATCGTTTGTTCACAAGGAATAAAATTAAAAAAAGTTGATCTTTCTAGCGTAATTGGTTGCAAAGTTAGTCATATTGTAATTTAGAGAAAACAAAATAATTTTATTTATTTTTTAATAATTTATTTCTGAAAAACTAGGAAACAAATGTACGTTCTAAGTATTTCAACCCGTGCATAAACTTCTGAAGAATGCTCCAAAACTTTTCTATTAAAGATATCCAGTTCCTTAGAAAATGAAGATATTCGGTATCCATTTTCTGTCCATAAGCACCAACAGTAAATTTGGCATAAAGGTGTATTATGACGAGTAGTTAAGGGAAATATTACAACATTTGTGAAAAATCGCCATCTTGGATCCAAAAGGCAACCCAAAATCCCATTTTGCACACCATTTGAGCTGGATAAATGAAATTTTACTTGAAGGTGTAGCATCACAAGTAGGTCACGACAGCATAAAAAAACTTTCAGAAAGTCGTAAACTTGGATCCAAAATGGCCGCCCCAAGAACCCAATTTCCAAATCATTGAAGGTAGAGAAACGAAATTTTCTTTGAAGGTGTGTGACCAAGTGTAGGTTACAATAAATGGGGCAAACCTCCCCTTTGCGGGCGCAGTCCCCCCCCCCTGGGAGGGTGCAGATGGTCACCATGGTGGTATAGTGCAACAGGGAGATTTTGGTTAAAATAAAGGAGACACATCCTCTTATGCGTCTTGTGGGGTATCGTTGAACAGCTCTTGATGAATAATCAACAAATCAATAAATAGTTTCTCGATAGCTCTCATATAAGGCGAGATTTGAATTTTTGAAAATAAAAAAAACTTCGAGATCTACCTCAGCCTGTAGGCCTGCGGAAAGGGATTTTTTTATCTTCAGTTCTCATTCAAAGGAAATTATCTAGAAGCAAGGGCGCCGATCCCGGGGGGCTTTGGGGGCCCTGGCTCCCCAAAGTTGAAGTGGTCCCCCCTACGGGGGGACCCAATGATAAGATGAAGTCAGTTCTCGTATTTCTACAGTACATGGTCATTCGTTTTCCCTTGTTACTAAGCTTATCTCCCCTTGGCAAATATATTTCATTGATAACTTCCTCCCTGAAATTCGTGTGCTACAGTACTTATATAAATTACATCACCCCTCTCCTGGCTAAATGAGTTAATTCGTGCATTGCTTGTGTTGTTTCTGGAGTTTCGTGCATAACATCGATAAAGACCATTTAGTAAGAAAAGATAACGAAAAGAAAGATTGAAATAAAAAGTGAAAACGTATTTTCTGTCGTTTAACGCTCGGAGCGCCAAGATCGGGTCATAAAGGACCAATACAGTCAAAATATTATTTTTATCCGTTAGTCATTAAATGGAAGAGTGAATGAAATTCTGTGTATTCTTCACGCACATGTCCAAAAATCTTACGGTAGACAATGACATTAAACCCATGTATTTATTGTGTAATAATTTAAAAAAAATCAAGCTAGAGTCAATTTGACCCAATCTTGGCGTTTTGTGTAACTATTTTTAAATGTCATTTTATATTAAAATAACAAGTTATTGTCGGTTCTAATGATCACACATCTCTTTCCAAACGACATACACTTTATAATTTCTCAATCAAGGAGCGAAGAACCGTGGATGATGATGCATGTGTAATGGTAAAGACAAGTACTCCGCATACTGTCAGCAATGTAATCGCTTCATTTGCAAGAATCAGAATAGAACAGATACGGTGTGCTTTACATGTGAGAGTGAGAGAGTAAGGTAGTTTGATTCTGGTAATTTTATATGTAATACTTTATAAGTAAGAGACTCATAGTACCTTCAATTTTGTGCAGGCATGAAAATGGTTACAAGGTTAATATGATGTATTAATTTTTCGGTATTTTTCATTATTTTGCAGTATCTACTTGAAAAAATAAAATACAATAAATAAATAGAATGCAATACAATAAATTCAATACAATGAATACACCCATACTCTAAAATATCTTGATTTTGAACAAGTATTTTATTTGATACGAGAAATATACATGGGTCGAAAATGATTCATCTTGGCATTCCGTGAGATGAAATTATCTTGGCGTTTCGAGGGTTAAGGATCATTCATCGTGATTTTGTCATATACAAACATAATTTAAGAAAAAGAAAAAATATACAAGAAAAGTAAGCGACAAGAAGAACAAAAGTAGGAGTATACTTGCACTAGGAAATATATCCGTCAAACTGCTGTGTGGATGCAATTATTGTTTACCGTTAATACCGTAATTTTGAGTTTCTAATACAACATATAAATAGGGAAACTATATACAGCGGGTAAGAAAAGTATTTGCACAAGTTCAACAAAGAGGAAAAACAGACTGTATCACACATAAAACACGGACCATTTCGAAATCTCTTGCTCTTTTATGATAATTTGGATGCCTTAGATAGAATACTATAGAACTAACTACCACTGTAAGGTAAGGCAACGAGAGAGTGAGGACTACGTAAATTCATTTAAAAAAAGTATTTGGCAACCCAATACCACTCTCGAAATAAATGTTCTGGGTATTCTTTTGTGTACAAGAGCAGTCTACGTAGTGTACTGAAGCAATCCACACCGCATCAGGAAAGTCAAGCTTGTTTGCAAGCAACGCTTTACCGTTGGATACATCATAAAGAAACATGAAACAGAGCAATTATTGCGGAATAGAATCCATTCTGGCCAACCAAGAAAACTAACTGCGCGGAATGAAACCTACATTCTTCATTCTGTTTAATAGAACTCAAAGAATTAGTGCTAAAGATTTACTTCACTCGCCTAGAATATGCAAGTTAATGCTACACCATAAACAATCCAAAATTCATTGAAAAAACTGGGATTTAGAAGATATGTATCCAGGGTATGAATACTGGCCACTCCATTAGTAATTACACAACCCCAAATCATAACAGACCCTCCAACATTTTTACCAATTGAAGCAATGTTCTGCTTTCTGAAAGCTTCATTCTTCTTTCGTCTCACGTCCTGATATCCATCACTACAATACAAGTTTACCTTCGTCTCATACAAAAAAAAAATCAAGGCACTCACATATATACTTTTTGGGAAATTAGAACTTCTATCTGCTTTCTTCTGATATGTGTGTTTTGTTTCTGGCTACACATCTTCTGAATCCCAATTTTTTTGTTCACATCTACACACCTGTAACAATAACTTGCATATCCGAGGCAAGTGAAGTAGCCAAATTCTTTGAGTTTTGTTCACAGAATGAAGAATGTAGGTTTCATTCCGCGCAGTTAGTTTCCTTAATTGAATCCCCAATAATTATTATGTTTTATGTTTCTTTATGATATATCCAACGGTAGAGCATGGTTTTATAAAAAAAGCTTGGCTATGTCTCACGTCAGTACCTTTTACCTTCCGCTCGTAATTTGAAATTAAAGTGAGCAGTTCCAGTGTTGTTCAGCTCACTTTGTTCCCCATGCTGCTTCTTTTTGCCTGACACGGTGTGGATTGCTTCAATACACCACGCAGAGTGCTTTTGTACACAATAGGGTACCTAAAACATTTCTTTCGAGAGTAGTATGGGGTTGTCCAAATACATTTTTGCGATGAATTTACGTAGTTGTCACTCTTTCGTTGCCTGTTACCTTGCAGGTGTATCGAGTAGTAGTTATTTCTATAGCATTCTATCTAACGAATCCAAATTATCATAAAAAGGCAAGACATTTCGAAATGGGCCACGTTTTGCGTGTGATAAGTCTGTTTTTCCTCTTTGTTCAACTTGTCCAAATATTTTTTTCTCACTGTAGGTAAGACAGAAGCTTCTTGAACCATGCCTATCGAGATAGAGAACCGAGAATTAAAAGAAGAAAAACAATATTTGCCCAATAAAGCAGTAACGCGGCGGAAGGTTGAGCCGGACAAAAAGAGAACCACATTTGGAAAAGCTGAATAACTTCACTGCATAGACTAGCATCCGTTTCTGTTATTTCCTTAGTTTATTTTCTAGTAACAGCAGAAACTTTGTTCTCATTAGTTAGAACATGATATGCATTAGTGATTTTTTTTAACGTTATGCAAACATAGTTAAATTCTGTAATAGCTGGGCCTGGGAAAGCCTTCATAATGACTACATGTATACTATTATATGTGTTTTTTTTTATGAATATACAATATTTGGCAAAATCTGTATTGGATTTGTATCATATATGCCTTCTTAGACCCTTATCTGGCAACAAAAAAATATTTGAATGTCTAGAAGATGATTAAATAAGAAAAAACTTTAGTTTCAGTTATTTTTTTCTCCTTAAAATATTGTATTCATAGGTTTTTCTTGATAGTTTAAAGCATGCTATTTTTTTCTGATTCTTTTCTTCTATAATAGAAACTTTTGTTCGCTCACCCGAGCCCGTTTTTTCAGAAGCAGGGGTGAGTGCTGGATGTAGTAATCAATATTTATATCATTCATATTTTATTTAAGATGTTTTGACTGCACTGTTTCTAGCCTTAAATACACTATTATTTTGTTTAAGCAGCGGTAACTATGAATGTAACTATCATTCGTATTTTGTTTCTTTCCCGTTGCTAATCAATAATTGCTTAACAACCAGTTCACCATCTTGTATTCGAGTATGTGGATGCATGAGCGTGCATCCTCGGGTTCTAAAGTTAATCTTACATCAACATGTGTAGTAGATCTTTCTTAGATCAATTTATTAATAATCGCGTCAACGTATCAGAACATATTCAAGATGTTCTGACGATAAACGATACTAAGCTGAAAACAAAACAAACAAACATAACAGTGCTGAAATGTGTATAGGAGGTAACGACTAACCTGAACATAATAATGTTGATCTATGGATCTTGGTTAATTATATTTTCTTTCATATATGGAATAATCTCTCATATCTATATATATCAACTTTATAATATAGATATTATACAGATATTATTCTGATAATTACATATCTTAATTTTGTATCAAAAACATATCATAAAATACATATATATCAGCAGAAACCAACGAACAAGAGGCAAAATTAAGATATCTTTTTGACTCTCACATTCATCTACCTTATAACTATGTATTTTGTACTTGCTGACGTTACGGCCAGAAAGAGAGGAATTATAAAATTGTAGTCGCTCGAAAACATTCATTCTGAGGAAGATCTTCGTATTGAGTGAGACAGCGATTCAGCTTTTTGCAGAATCCGGAGCCTGTACCAGGACATATTTAAGATCCAATCTGGGACACGAAGTAGAAACTGTGACATATTCTTAGCAAAGAAGGGACAATTCTTTTAAGTTTAGATTCGGACACTTTTAACACCTAATTAAATCAAAGTCAATGCTTCTTTCCCTTAAGTGGCGACAGCAAATGAAGGCATCTTTACTGTCTAATACTAAGCTTTTTTGGTATTTATAATGTTACTAATAATTCATAGATAATATAAATAATCCATAGCCTTCATGAAGATTTCAACTTGTACCACCGTACACTTACTTGTACCACCGTAAAAACCGTGTGCGTTATAAAAATATTACATCCGAGGAATTTGTTATAAATTATGGGGTGCCGCAGGGATCGAACCTAGGACCTCTCTCGTTTTTGTTATTTGTAAATGACTTGCCCGGTGTAATAACATCCTCCAACAAGCTATTGTTCGCAGATGATTTAAAAATCTATTGTAGCATTTCCTCTGAATTAGATGCTTTCTCCTTACAAAATGACATCAATGCAGTCTCCAACTGGTGCAAAACAAACATGTTGTTATTAAATATTTCAAAATGTAGTGTAATGACTTACACTAGAAAATGGAACTATTTGGAATTTGAATACAGTATCAATGAAACACCACTGGTCCGAGTAAACTCTATCACCGATCTTGGTGGACCATAAAGTCTAACCTCTCATTTGATATACACATTAAGCGTATTATTGGTGACGCATTTAGGAATCTCGGGTTCGTAATGAGAAAAGGAAGTGACTTCTCGAATATTGATGTTTTAAAAACTTTATATACCGCGTATGTTCGATCGAAGTTAGAATATGCTGCAGTAGTATGGCATCCTAATACAAAGAAGAACACACGGGAAATCGAAATTATACAATCTAAATTTGTTCGCTTTTTAACATACAAAGAAATAGGAATATATCCTAAATTCGAAAACTACTTGAACCTAGTAAACAAGTACTCATTCCAGTCTCTGGAAAATAGAAGAGTTAATTTTCTACTATCTTTTCTACACAAACTGGTACATAGTAAAATTCATTCAGAAAAGTTATTATCCGAAATAAGGTTGCACGTTCCGCAAAGAGTTACTCGACCTCGTAATGCAGTCTTCGACCTCCCACCCCAAAGGACCAATGTATTAGATATATCGCCTATTAGGAGAATGTGCTCATTATATAATTGTATTCTTAAAGCATGTCCAGATTTAGACATATTTAATGTAAATACGAGTGAATTTCATTGTTATCTAAAGTAATGAATTGTTTTTACAGAATGTCACCACAAAGCATCAAATATGAATGTATACCGTATTTTGTAGAATGTATCATATGTACAATGAACACCTAAACTAGGTGAATAACCTATTGTATTCAATAAATAAATAAAGAACAATGTGTGAAAAAAGTAAGATTGAACATATTACCTAAATCTAGAAATCGAAGTATAAATGTTATGTAAACAATTGCTTTATCGACAGAACTGCAGTTCAAACATGCCAAAAAGGTGGCAACGCTGCGGTATTAGAGTGACATACATATACACGAAAAGCATAAACTGCATTTTAACAGATATTTTAAGATAGCAGTTACTGCTATCATTGCTACGAAAAAGTAGCCGCTTTAAACAGTGTGTTGGATTGTGATATCATTCAGCGCCACACCGCTCTGCGGACAAGTTTCAACTTCTTTCCCATTTTTCTTAATACATGCAAAATGTAACATAGACATCTGTTCGCGTATAAGCTTTAATTTGCTGAGCAGCTAAGTGAGCGCTCACCGCGTCGAATGCAAATTCTGGATAGTTTTCGAGAGTATTGTCATAAGTGGATAGTTCTCACCGTTGTCCCATGGCTAGGATCGCGAAATTCTATAAAGCACGAAGTGGCCGTAGCTCAATTGGTAGAGCGCAGTGATTCCGCATTGACTTTCAGTTTGTGGAGGTGTAAAGTAAGGGAGGGTGTAAGTGGAGTCATGCACGGTTTCTATCGATTCTTGACCGTATAAATTTTAAAGTTTGGGGTATTCTCGAGATTTTTTTATGGGGGTGACACTCCCACAGGCCGTTTGGCAGGACCACTGGTAGAATGTTGGATTCGCATTCTCGAGGTCCTAGGTTCGATACTAGCGACCGACCAACCTGACAGGTATGATTGAGGGAAAAAGAGTAAGAAAGCGAATCCAACTAACACACAATAAGTTTGCAAATGTTCCAGGGTTTACCTTTCAATATTGGGTCTCACTTTCCAGAGGACGGATTCATTGAAGTCGAAGTGTTGCAACAATCCAATGGACCTATGGAATGGTCTCAAAGAATGCCATATGCAACATACATTCCAATACTGGACAAAATCTCCAAAAATCTGTATATGAGAATCTGTGTCCTCCCGATTTCTTCTGCTGAGTGTAAGAGGGGAATTTCGAGTTTAAACTTGTAGCATACTGTGTCTAGAAATCAATTCTCTACTAAAAACCTGGAATCTATTCTTCCCATAATTTTTAACGGGTTTAACTCTTTTGACACAGAAGATGATGCTACTAAGTGGGTGAAAAGCTGTTATCATTTCGCGCGTGACAAATGACCGGGGAAAAAAAAAATATCAATTTCTTACAATATTCTAAAGTAAATTAAGGCAGAATTACTGTATTACAGGCAGCCTAGGGTTATTTATTAGTTTCAACGTAACGTTCTTATTCCATCTCTTTACCTTTCTGTTCAGAGAATAGGTTACCAATATTCAATCGACACAAAATATATTAATTTCATAACAGTGTGTTTTTCTGCTTCACTAAAGTGAAATAAGGTGAACTCTTGATGCTGAATTATATAGGGAGTTACGTGTTTTTGGTTGTTTCAAGTTCTGTTTGTTTCGTTTTTACCCTTTTCTGTTCTGTGTATAGGTTAAAAATATACAAGTGATATAACATAGTACATATTTCGTTGACATACGTCAAGACGTAATTTCCATTTTTTGCCTTAGCGAAATTTCCTCCCTTCTAGAAATTTCACAATTTACCCATCCCCCATTGCAATTGCATATCATTCTGTAAAAAAAAAAAAAATGTTTAGGCAGGGTAAATGAATTTCGCTCAGTGTTTCTGTTATCTGGGTAAGTTGCAACAAACTTGCCATCGCAATTTTATGATCGCAAAGCATTTCGAGTGTAAACCAAGTTTGCCGAAAACTTCTCTGTTCTCTGTGAAATAAATGAATAGCTGTGAATTGTCGTTATTTTCTACAATTACATTTTCTTAGCGTAGGTAAATTGTAAATAGTAAAGTACACGACCTTGATTTAAATTTTCCGCAATAAACTACGCAATTGAATCATGTCCATTTGGACCAATCAAGGCCACAGGAGGTTTGCTGCCTTGCCACGGGTCCCTGTCAAAATGGCGTGTGAGGTGTGGTAATCAGCCATTTAATATGTTCAGTGTTTTTATGAATTTTTCATATCTAGAACGTAAGTACACACTTTCTGAATATAAATTTATACACTTTTACCGAATAGTCCGCATATGAACTCCTAAAAGTTACGTTTGAGCTTTTTCTACTATGTCTTCTAGCCTCAACGCAGGGCTTTATGTGAATATTTGTAATGGCGGTGAAAGAGTGTAACTATTGCTCAGAGGACGTACGATGACGTCACGATGCACATTGGGATAGATTTTTAGGTAGTGGAGAAGGGAACGGAATTCGTTCCTGTGCTAGTAGAAGTACAGGAATGATGCGTGAAATCTCCATGAATAAGCAATAACATGAACCAAAAAAGAATGGTTGTATTAGACTGTTGTCATGACTTGTCAGAGCACATTCCGCAGTTGTCAACACAAAGCAATGGATGTTCAGTGGAATATCCTATGCTGAGATTATTCAATTTGCTAATGTGTTCCTTGTTTCGATGAAAGTGGGGGGGCTATGCTACACATAAAATTTTACAAGAAAGTTCTGAATACATAAATAAAAAGTTCATGCCAATGTCAAGAATAATGAATGCTTGATTCGGAAACCTTTACCATGAATACTGTAGGGAAGCAAGTTCTTGAAAGCGATTAAAAAGTTCACAAAGCATTCGTTCGCCGAAGGGTATAGACAACTGGGTCACCTTATGTATTAATAATTTTAGGTTCGGAAAGTTTACAGTACAAGTGGGAAAACAGCCGTAGTGAATGCTATTCACATCGGCACTCTTGTACAAGAGAAAAAACTTTATGGAGTAATATAGGGTGTACCAATTACCTACCCTTACAATATTGCTAATACTTAACCGTTATTCTTATCGGCGCCCTTGTACACGAGGGAACGCGTTCTTAAAGTACTAATACATCTTGGACTTGCCCTAACGAAGCGTATGAAACAAGCAGTGAAATAGTTCACCAAGTAATGTACGCACTTAAGTGACGCCTTGTATCGCCATCCTAACCCAGATTAGTTTCTAATTTTAATTTAGGTATTGCACTGTCGGTCTTCAACTTAACATGCTTGTTCAGTGGTAATTTGGTTGGCTCGCATTATGAGTAGCCGTAAAAAAAAGTTTAAAGATACATTTTACTTTATTTACTCCAGCTTCCGCCAGCTATTGAACCATCCCGAGATGTTCAGTACAGGCAAATATGGTGGAGGAATACTAATGACGTCACTTCGTCTGCCATTACTATAGTAGTGACACCAATTTTAAAATCACTAAAACCAAATCAAAATCACTTAAAACACATATTCCTTATTTTCCTTTTTTGTAAATTATCTGAAATTACTGAACATATGAACATGGAGGTTAGGTAAAGTTAGGTGCGGTCATGTATCTTTACAAAATATATTTTGCCACATATTCACACTTACCTTTAGCACACAGGCGTGTTAACTCACCCAGTTTCCATTAGAAAGTCGTGTACAATTGTTTCGGGGCCTTTTCCTTTCCTTACATAAATACTCTGCTAAATAACCTTCAAAATGCACTTTCCCTCGTCATTTCCATACGATTCAATAACAATAACGCAAGAAATGTCATAATCATCCAAAGACACGCCATTTCAACACTGCTTTCCACATGACAACAACTGTAACTCTACGCAAAATAGTTCTTTCCGCCACAACATGCAGTGCGACCTAAAACATCTTCAAAACACACTAAAACTATATCATTATTTACTTCAAATGTTACCAACATCAATATTTACCTCCCTAATACTCTCAAACATCACATAATTATCTCAATTCCTCCTGTAAATTTCTAAAAATTGGTGTGTCACTACTTTAGTTAACCCCTTCGTCTTATGAATGATTTGTATGCTTTCCAAAAGCACTTTGTCGAAAGAGCGAAGACGAGTTAGAAAACTTGTTACTTGTTTTTCTCCTCATGAAACGTGTTGGTCACAACCTATAACGCTTCTGGACGGGTGTAAGTCATAGTGATTTTACCGCCCATAAAATTAATTTTATCTTACTTATAACGCTCGTACCATTTGTTTGTCCTGAACGCGGATGCATCTATATAATCCCTCGGACTTTGCACTCCATTTCGGATTAACTTACGCAAAAACCCTTCAGAAATAGTAAAAATTAGCAAAGTTTGCAGGAGAGATTTGAACATCGTGAAAAAAAAAAAAAGATGATCAATGAGAAGTTTGTTAAATCAGACGAAAGATCAGTTGAATATGTTGGACTACTTACGAGTAGCGGAAATGTTGAGCCGTGAGGTAGACGTTCGGTTCTGCGGTATAATAGCCCTTATTTCACGCTTCAATTTATCAGAACTTTGTTTTAGTTGTCGTTTCAACATTTCTACACATGTTGGGGAGATCTGTAAATTTTATATTTTTGAGTAAGTAAAATTCACCCAAGATTTGTTTTTAGTAAGTACAAGGATGAAAACCGAGGTGATAATCCTTACAAAAAATAGTTTCTGCTATTTTCAATTCACACGAACGAATCCTAGAATAAAGTTATGTATAAGGGAGGGGAGGAGGAGTCAGCCACCTACTTCATTCTCTTCTTGTTGAACGTTATTTAAGTAGTTTACATAAAGTATGGGCTAGTGATAGAATACTAATGTCTTAGGAAACTTCCCCGCCAAATGCAACACCCGAGAAATATTTTTTCTTGTGTAGCCAGTAGAGTATTTGAATAGGCATTCCTTACGTAATGACATTGTGTATTTCATACGGTTACTCGTGACGATATCTTCAGTACGGTAATTCAGAAGGTCAATAAAATGTTTACTGGGAAGATGTTTAAAAATCGTATTCTGCAGTCATGTAGCATGATATAATGGAGGAAAGTTGAAGGCATAACGAGTAACGATTTATACCTTTTACGGGGAATTCAGTCTTCAGCAGGTATTGGTGTAGACGCCACCCGACTTGACAGACTGGTTACAGATGGTTCGCTTTCTGTGTGTTTATGGAAAAGTATTGGTTTATTTTAATTATATCAAAGTAAATAATGATAAAATTGTATTTAAACTTAGTTAAACCGTCGCGTTACAAATAAACATAGTTCTCTTGTTCTTTGAAGTTTTGAAAACTATCATAGTCTCTCGCACATAATTTTCTGAAGGGCATTTCCAGACATATGTCAACCTGTTACGGTAAAAATGAAACTGTTGGCACACATATATGTGATACATCACTTGAAAGCTAATTTCATGTAGAATTCAGATCAAAACAGATTAATTAAATACAATTTACATTTCACTGTCAAATAATGCTAATTTAAATAACAGATTATGCACGTTATCAAAAGAGGCCATTTGTAATTGAGTTGTAAACTGATTTTGCAGAGGGACTGAAACCAAAATATTGCCCAAAATCAATATATTTGTTGCATTATAATCAGTACTTCATAGATCAAGCAGTAAAATTATTATAAAATATGTAAAACATAATTATCTTCTACATTAAATATTTGCTATTTACATTCGTGTCAGTCCGGAACATTTTCGTTTTTTAATTTTATGTAGCTTGCCTGTATGTGTACCGATTACAAAAATATTTAAGATTTTCTGTCTCCTCTAAACAGCCTTTCAAATGAACCATAGGACTTTACTGCAGCTTCTCACATAAACAGAGTAAACTGCGTTCCGGACTGACATTTAGCTGTGTTCCGGACTGACTTCTTTCTTTCCGTGTCTAGATTTGTTTTGCTTTCGCCTTACAGAAGCGGAGGGGGGGGGGGGTGTCATTCACAAGAACAGTGAACAAAATTGAATTCCCACGTTCCATTGCGAATAACGTCATATGGAGGATTTTGCGGGAAATTGATGACATCATACCTTGCATTCAGCCAATGGGAATTTAAATTACTGATTGCGCTACCTAATATTTATATACCTTGCCAGTCTTAGCAGGGATTCTGTACGGCAAACAGATATCTTTTATTTCATAGCTTTGAATTGAGTAAGCCTATCAACTTGTAACGATGCAAAAGCTAACAAATGCTGTACGGAAAAGAAGGGAAAGGTTAAAGGAAAGTGGCAAGTATAGTGAATACCTTGAAAAGGAAAGACAGAGGAAAGTGAATGAAACATCAAAAGTTTCTAAAACTGTTACACGTGCAAAGAATCGGTGGTATAAAGCAGAACAAAGAAAACGTGAAAGGATGATAAAAAATACAGAAGCCAGTAATGAAAAGTCAGCCGTCACCCTCTACTAGTAAAGACCCGACGCCTGTATTATGCACACCTTCCAACAGCGGTGGGAAGCCCAATACGCCTACAAAGCTTTCAAAAGCCGTCAGTCACTCGGTAAGGACAAGAGAAAGGCATCAGAGGCCCTTCCAAAGGATCTTATAAAGAGAAAAGCACTGGTGACAATTTTTGCAAGGAATCATTAAAAAATTGGACTCTCCTATACATGTCCATAAGCAGTTATCTCCCGAAGTCAAAACAAACGTTGTGGAGTTCTTCAATGGAGATTTTGTGACCAGGCAATCTCCCAATGTTAAAGACTGTGCCACCGTTATTGAAGAATGTGGTAATAAAAAAAATGCCAAAAAGGTTCTTACTTACGATCCTGTTAGAAGCGTACGCACTATTCAAGGAAAAATTTGTAACCAGTTTTGTAATCTTAAATGATTATTAGTTTATACCCACATATTTTAAGTGTGCTATATGTTACTTTGTGCCCAATATTGCTAATTAAACTCGTATTCCCAGAATCCTAGTTTTATTTCATAAGAGTCAGTCCGGAACGTGGTTAAAAAAAAATAATATCTCCTTAAATATAATTTATCTTCCCACCCAAAATATACCTATTCTACACTTGTCTGATGTAAGTTGTGACATGAGACGCTATCTGATTATCAGTACTTTCAGAGAATTAAAATGATGAACTATTTTAGGTAGAAACAAAGGTTGCAAAACTGTCAGTCCGGAACAGTAACTTTAATAATTAATTTCTACTTAAATACTGTCACTGTAGAAACATTATCCTAGCCAAAATGAATGTTGTGAAGTGCCTAATAGTTACAAGAAATTACAGTACCCTACAGCTTTTATTTCTTCTGTGATATTAATTCTTTTGTGCAAAAAGTGTTCCGAACTGTCAGTCCGGAACACCTGGAAATGCCCTGAATCTATTGCGTCAAAGTGAAATGAAGGCTTTATTAAGAACAGTTATCGCACACCATACTCCTTTTGAATCACGCGCTGGATGAGATTTAGGCTTCGTCACTTAATGACAGGGTTGAAAAAATCACGATATTTTTTGTTGATTTTTTTATTTAAATTTTTTTTTTTTTTAATAACTTGCGGCCCTGAAAAAGCTACTAATGGCCGGTTTCACCGACCTTCCTTAAATGTTAAGGAAGCGTTAAGTCCATTTAACGCTTCCTCACAGCGCCAGAGTGTTTCACCAACCTCCCTCAAGGTTAACAGCTCCTCAAACTCGCCCTTAACTTAAGGACACGATTTTGCTCCCTTAACTGTTTAACGCGGCCTTAAATTACGTAGCAATATGGCGGACAACTATGCTGATTCTAGTGTATGATTTATATTTTCCTAAATACGTATCCTTGTACTTTCGGAAATAACGTTGTTTTCTTACCTAGCAATGTCAATGTGATGGTCGATAATATTTATAAAATAAATACTTAAGAAGATACATTCTTTGGGCAATTTTACAGGCAGCACATTTGTGTGCAATGTATAATGTGTAAATAACACAGTAAATTGTAGTTTCCTAATGTGTCTTCAACAAAAGAAAGGAAAAGGCAATCTGAACTCTGATATATAAGGCTGATGTCGGGAATGTCTGATATCGTCGTTTTACTATCTCTTCGAGTACGTGTCCTTAGCGGTTCCCATAATTCCTTTTAAATATTCTTGGTAGAACACTTTCCAGTAATGCACTTGTATATATACAATTTACAAAACTGTTTCAGAAAGGGGTGGGCAATGCATTTGTTTCTTTTGAATTCTCGGGTTGTAGTGACTATTACTAGTTATATAACCATGACTTTCCACATTAAAACGACTTACATCTTAGTCAAAGTTACTCATAATATACTCAATATTACCGTCGGGAATAGTTGAGGGAAAGCACTCCATAAGTAGAACTTTTCGTAGAAAGCTCCCTTGTACACTATTTATAATGTGATTCCATTGTGGATGTGATCAGCTATACATTTTCACATTGTATTGCACAAAAGAACTGCAAACATAATGCGCTCATATATGTACATAGAGCATTAAGATGCTTTATTATTCCGTTGAATGCTAAACGTCCTTAACTACAGACAAAACGTAATTCATATCCATTTTTAAATAGATCACAAGCCAAATCTAGCAAAACGAGTCTGTATTTATAAAGAAAACATTGCAATTAACTGTAATTCTTTGTGTAAGTAACTTCTGTTATATGGCATTGAACTACTCATTTCTACTGTAGTTATTTGCATTATTTTGGTTCCGTACAATGCAGAAGAATGTGATGTAAAATCAAGGAGTGATGTGAGTACACCAACACACATGTGCCCGTGAAAAAGTGTCCTTGCATTCATGCCCTTCCCACTCGATTTTGTATCACTCTCTGCATTGGATGCAACCAAAATAATTACACTGGAAGTACATTCACCCGACATAGGGAAAGAATGGGTGAAGTTCCACACAGCCGATACAGCCACTGTAGCTTTAATTGCAAACAGTAAAAAAAAAAAAAAAAAAAAAAAAAAAAAAAAAAAAAAAAAAAAAAATGTGCAAAATAACCTAGCCCACTGTAACTTAGTAAACAATAAAAAAGAATGAACAGAAGGTAATTTGATCGGCTCTGCGGAATAAAAGCCGAAATAATTAAAATAGTCCGTATCAACATACTCGAGGAATGTTTTTATAGCTTCATCTGCTTCTATTTACACGGTGTCGAAACTATACAAGGTGATCGTACCAATGGTTGATCAAATAAGCAAAATTTCAAGTGTAAGCAAGAACTGACGTTTATATAAAAATACTTATTTGGTCTACGAAACAAAGCCTGAGACAGTGCAGAAAAGTAAAAATAGAACGTATTTTGTTTACTACTGTATCGAATATAAATATTATTACCGTTTGTTTCCCTTATTTGTCAACCACTGGCGACTGGCCCATTACAGGTACGGACACCCTACTGACACTCACTTTCCGGCAATCCGACGAGATGGATAAGAAACATTTATGCGTTCTAAGGTACAATATTTAATTTGAATTATAAGCATTCATTTGTAGGCGCCTTAAATACAGTACAACAAATACTGTACACGCGGGAAATTAGGCCGAATTTGTTTACTTTCTACTTAACGCATTGTGATTGTCATTTATTTGTGGCCAATCTCGCGGATCAACCAATCGCAATTCTTGAAAATAGAACAGCATGTATGAAAAATTACACATTCAGGAATACCAATGCTTTAACGTCTCGTTTGTTAAGGGACCCTTAAATCGTAGCGTTAAATGTTGATGCAATGGAAAAGACTTAAGGGACGCTTAAATATTTATGTAAGCGTTAACTAACGCGCCCTTAACCGAAATTTAAGGAAGGTTGGTGAAACCGGCCATAAGTCAGCTTGTCCTTTTCAAATACATAATAAACTAGTAAAAACTTAAGTAAAATTCACGAATATGTGGTGTTTCCTGAGGAAGATAGCCATGGAAAATAGGCAATTACAACAACTTGTAATCATTTTGAAAAGGAAAGAAGATATGGTGTTACTTATGGTATATTTTACAAAGTGAAGTTAACATGTAGGAAACTTCTACGTTACTTTCATCGATACACGATGAATGGTTTCAGAGGGATATAAACCGCAATTAACTTCGAGAAAGAAACAATTTGCAATGTTTCTACGTATCAACTTTCCTTCTAAAATGACATCTGTGTCTTCCTTTCTTCCTAAGCAATTGCAAATTTTATAATCGCAATTGTCTCTTTTCTCCAGGCTACATCTTCCTAACAAAATATTCTAGGATTTAAATTTACTAAGATGAATTTCAGTTCATTTCACTTAGTTTTCAGCCATCATCATTGCACTATCAATTTGGGAACGCCCCATGACAAAATTCCATAATATGTGAGAGCTATTTTGTAGCCGCTGTCGTTCAGTGATATAGCGTTCACCTCTGGACCGTGGGAGATTCGATACCGGATCGTGCCATGTTGGTTTGTGGTGAACAAAAACATTGTGCCTGAGATTTCTTTCAGAGGGTTCTCTCGTTTCCTCCAACTTTCTTTATTCTTCCATCATTCTTCGGTCTAATTCAAAGTTGTCTAGAGGTCTTAAATAAAATTCAATTCAATGAGAGTTATTTAATTCAGTTAAATCACTATCAGGATACTCTGCTTTGCATTTTCATTCAGCATACACATAGCTAAACCTTACTTCCATTGAGTATAAATTGCTTTTGAGCAATTTGTAAAGAAATCAATAATTTTGATAAAAATACACAAAGTAGGTAATGTTAGGAAACAACAATTTTTGTGAATCAAAGTTGATTTTTTGTACACTATTACTTATCAAAGTATATTGAAGATAAAAACATGAAGGCTGATATATGGTTCCATATTTTTTTGTGAAGTCTTTATAAGTCCAAAAATGTATGTTTTATGAACATTGCAGGCTCAGTATCTCTGGTGAGGACCCAGATAAAAACGTTATGCACTTATATAAGGAGAAAGTACAGTAGAAATATAAACTCTCATATTTGAGTTTGAACAAACTTACAGATTTGTAAAGTGGGGATGAATAACGCTCGTGCGCGCTTTGGCAAAAACGTTTTATTACCACCAGAGTGCCAAAGAAAGATGTGAAATAACTAACTCTGTGGCTTACGGAACCCGCAAGTTCATCGCCACAATAACATACATTTGCAATTGGATTCTATCGCGGGTAAGATGAAGCTAGTTTTCATCATGAACATCTACTTCTTGAAGATCCCTTTTAATATTGTTATCCAAACGGTCTCTTTCTCGCAGGCTTACTAACCACGATAGAAGATTTGAATACGTAAAATGTATGGTCCATGACGCGACTGAAAATACTATCAAGTGTTACCTTGCGTCATTGTCAGAAACATATGAAATGCACCTTTCGAATTACAGGTAAAGGACACAGTAGCATACATCTAGGACGGACAGTGGCGGATTGCAGAAATTGAAGAACTCATTGTGAATCAGAATGTTTATGGACATTTTTTTTAGCCGCAGGTCCTAAAACCTCTTTCAAAAAGTTTGCTTATGACAAAGTCTGGGTACAGCTGAATGACATTTTAAGGAAACTCTGCGCTTTAGAACATACTGCAATATCACACGTTATTTCACCAGTTGTTCACTCTTTTGGTACATTGCTCAAAATGACACAGCTTATTTAAGTTCAGTCACATTGGAACAAAAATGCATTGTACATTTTTATTTGGCTTACCAGGAACACTCCCGAAATGATAATCTGGCACAAGCGCAATTCTGCGCTCAATCGATGGCCCACTAACCAAAAAAACGTCATACAAATTTTTACGCACCGCACTCAAAGCATAAGGAGATATAAGCAAAAAACAAACAAAAAAGTGTATGAAGCAGAAGAAACATTCCATGCCGAATCAAGACATTTACCATCTCTTTCCAACCCCGTCATCTCAGAATTGCATGAAATTCGTGAAATTGGAGATGATGTTGGAACTTAGTCATCGTGACAATTGTTATATCCCCGAAACCTTATTTTTATAATTAGTCAAGATCAAATTGCACCGAAATTGACATGTTCAAGCTCCTTAGCTATCTACAAGTTGATGTAACCCTGCCTCTATTTGGCCTTAGAAACTCAAATAAATTGTAGTTGAAAGGTATTGCAACAAGCTTTCCAATGGTATATAGCAAGTCTATTTTCGTGTAAAAATATATTGATGGTACTTTGACCTTGAATAGCTTAAAACATGTTCCCCTCCGAAAATTACGGAGAGGCTATATTTGTAAGTCCATACTATGCTATAAAACATACGAAAAATCAATGTGGATCTGTAAAAGAATCAGCAGATAATACAGGGTTTCCAACTTTGAGGCGAAAACTGGTGACACTAGTAAATAAAATGAATATTTCACGATAAATCAGAAACAATGCATTAAAGTAAAATTTAGCTTTTGGAAGTTGATTTGCATTAAGAGATACAATGTCGAGGGTTGTCAGTGTTGCCAACCAAGATCAGATGTATTTTTCAACTGTCTATTGATTTTGGTATTTGGAACTCTGTAATGATGTTAATCATTCTATGTGAAGCAGGTTCTGTTGCAACAATTAATCTGTAATAATATTCCTAGTTTGCAACTTTGCGTTCTATGCATCACATAGAATGAATGATTACTATCATTACAGAATCCAAAAATAAACAAACCTAGTGTCAAAGAAATACGAGCAGAGAACAAAACGAGAATGTTCGAATGTGGAACAGTTTTATATGTACTAAACTACAGTAACTACAATGAGCACTGTGAACCACCTATTCGAAGATAAAAACAGTAACAAAAGTACTTTAGAAGTAAAGAAAACATAATTTATGAAAGATGGCAACATAAAAATGACTCTATATGATAATGATAATACGGAAAAAACGTTAGTAAAAATGAAGCAAGAGAAACAAAAATAGAACTGACGCCAAGAAAACCGAACAAACGAATGTTTTTCACACAAGACACACGCGTTCACAGTGGGCTGGAAACAGTACGTTACTGGAACTTCGTAGATTCCAGTGCGATGATCAACATAACCAGACTTGTGAATGCTGTACTGTCACGTATTTTTAAGGGGACTGTTTGAGTACCCTTAATCGAAGCTGGATTATATTATTTCGAGAATACAAGTGGAAATCTGGGTGAACAATGAGCACGAAGTAGGAGAAATGCCTAACAAAGCTTTTCTATTGGCGAAACCCATAAATGTTTAGTGGTTGACAAAATCGAGTACGTTTTGGTAGAATTATTTGCACAGAAACAGTCTTACCTTGCTCTGTGACTTTGAATGAAGTTCAAATATTTGAATGGTCCGCAACTGTCAAGTAGCAGTAACGTTGGAAACTCTGCACACACTGGTGATAGCACGTCTTCTGCAAAACACCCGATATCTGCCTTCGTCATTTTCCTAGGGATGTACCGATACCACTTTTCCACCGATACTCGATACCGATACTTTTGGACACATTTCCTATATATAATAAGACTTTTTCGAAATAATGAATTTATCAACATTGTAATAATATATATTAGATATAAGGCCAAAATTTCACATACAAAAATATAAAGCAGAATTTCATATTACGTTAGACACAAAAAATATATATGTATTATCAAATTGAGTACCAAACTGTCCTTTGTACTCCTGGGCACTTTGGGAGATAAAGGCGGCTGAGCGTGGGACTGACCAGTAACCACCCACTTCACCTTATGCCATAGGTCGAGAATATGTGGAGTCCCCCATGCGCCGTTCCCGGCGCGTGCGCACTGTACAAGGAACACCGTTACCTTTTCTAATATGTAAGTAAAAACTAAAGGGAAAATACTGACAAAGTGAACGTAGAGTGGTTTACTTGCAAAGCATTTTGTTCTTAATCGAAACCTCTGAGACTCGTTTGAAATCCGAAATTCGAATCCCGGGTGTGCCTTCCTGACTGAAGTTACCTTTGGCTTTCCTTCAGTTACTACTACTTCTTTCTAACATGAGCTACTATTTTGGCATGGACGGTCTAAAAAGATCATTTGAATAGTGCAAATCAAAGGCGTACACATGCATAAAGAAATCGATTGTACCATCGATAATCATTTAGACGAATTTTAAGTCTAAAGAGACCCATGAAAGATGAGTGTCACTGTTGTTAATATTAAACAAATTAAAAATAATTAGGAAAATGTATCGGTGTCCATTTGCCGATACCGATACTCCAAAAAGTGGCCGATATCACCGATACCGATATATCGGTACATCCCTACATTTTCCCACTGGTGATGGCGTACGCAGACAGATTTTACTGGCTAGCAAATTGAGTTTGTTGCCGTTTCAGAAATTTTGAGTTTGACGAAAGGCTGAGAAGCACTGATATAGACTGTTCTGTGGACAGATTTCTCACTAATTATATTTTGGTAACTTGAAAACACATGTCTTTATTATGTTAGAACATGGTTCCTCACAGTATTTATATTTGCTGCAGAATGCTCTATAACAGTGATCCGTATCCTACAATTTTTTATTGGTTTTTTGCTTACATCTCGTTATAGCTTTGAGTGCGGAGCGTAACAATTTGTATAATGCTTTTTTGGTTAGTGGGCCATCAATTGCGCTTGTGCCAGATTATCATCTCGGGAGTATTCTGGTAATGATAAATGATAAAATGAATTTTATGGGCGGTAACAGCACGGGAGTATTCTGGTTAGTGACGTACTTGAGGTTCAGTACCTGTCTTTATGCACTATAATGCACCTCAATAATGCATAGAAGTGAAAGATAATCTTTGCGGCCTTCAACACTGGTACAAAGTTGTAAATCACAGTGTCGGAAATTGTATTTGTACATTCATTTCTTGCGTTCGTTATAACAACTAAACATTGAAATACGCTTACCTTCAACATGGTACACCATCCTCGCTGCCATCGTATCGTCTCACCATATTAATTTGATTACTAAATGTTATATTTCTTGCTCCAGGTGAAAAATATTGATTACTGAATAGCGTGTTGAGCTTTTTCTGCTCTGTGAAAGAGACAGATACGCCCATAGAGACGTTTCAGTGGAATTCAATCGGAGGGACCCTGAACGACAGCCAGTGGCATACTTCAGTATGGGCTGACTGCTTGAAAACTTCAAGACCACAGGGAGTGTATTAGATGCCCCCGATCTGGACGCCCGAACATATCTGCAGAGGTAGAAGAAGTGGCCGTGGAAGTGGAGAAATTCAAAGAAATTAACTCGTCATGCAAGCTTGGAACTGGCGTTTCTGTGGTTCGGGACTTTTGGCCCACCCTGTATATTACATTCGGAATATTGTAGAACTAGAGAGTTTTAAACAGTTTCCGTACTAGATATAATCAAACTTGGCCACAAATGTAATGAATGTTCTCTTACTATGTAAGTACAAACCTATAATGTAACCTCTTCAGCAATCAAAGTATTATAGTCATAGAAAATTTTCATTGTTTGTTTGTATTTTTCAAAATGCTTTCTGTGTTGCAGGATTAGACACCAGTGGCAGCTTTACGAAGCCTCGTGCCAAATTTATGACAATGAAGTGTACACATCGATGTTTTAGAAGTAACTGGATCATTTGTGTTCTCTTTCTTTCGTATTTGCTGGGTTGTGGTAAGTACCAGTATACGCTGAAAGTTTTTTCGTATTTATTCAATTTGCTTATCTTGCTTTACATACAATACCTTTACGCTTAGTTCAGTCACTCGCTTAATTTCACGATCAGAAGTTGAGATTCGAAAATTGGGTTTAAGTCGTTTATTGAAATCGGAATGGAATTGCAGAACTAAATTCATTACAGGATTGAAAAGAGAAATACTGAAAGAAAATGGAATTATAACTCATAACGTAGCTACAGTAACTATACAAGACAAAACGTATATTTGTGAAATTCATGAAAAAGAAAATCTCCTGCCATTGAAATATGCATGTCGATTAAAGAGTACAGTAATACCCCGAAATAATGAGATAGGTGGAACCGACGAAAATTGCTTAAGTCGGGTTACAACTTTGCATATAAATACATATAAATTTTGTTTAATTGGGACCAAGGGCTAACAAGAACACTAGTAGAAAAAATGTTCAGAGGGATGACGAACCGCGGCACCAGGGTTACCAGGTACCTGGAAAAGTCAGGGAATTTAATTTTGGTCAGGAAGAAGCTGGAAAAGTCAGAGCATTAGTACAAAAATCAGTAGCGTTATTATTTTTACTTCTCTGTTTTTGACCATGCAAAGGGTTGTGAGTATACTTTTCTATTACGACTAAACTCCCTAGCAAACTTTGGTAAACTTTATTTTTTATATGGGCCAGTCTAGTAACTTTGGACTTCGGTCCGTCACGATGCGCCTTTAGCTGTTAAATTTGAATAAAAATCTACACCCATGCCCCCACCGGGAATCGAACCCGGGACTTTCGAGACTATGGCCTACCGCTCGGCCACCCGGTCGGCTAAACTCCCTAGCATGAAGGGCTAAAAGAACTTAAGGCAACCAACTGAACTTGGTTGTACCAGTCTTACTTTTTGTGAACTTAGTGACAGTATTAATGCTAACCCCCTATCCTGTGAGTACTCTCAATCTCTAGTTGATTGTTATGAGTGAAAGAGGGGGGAAAATTGGGTAGATAATAGAGAGACAGCTTATATCAAAGAAGTTTAAAAACTTTTTTTTTTTTTAGATATCATGTTTGTTTGATGCTTGCCGGCTTAAATTTTAGAACTTTGTGTTAGAATTAAAGAAAATAATTACATTTTAGAACAAATTAAGAGGAGCATGAAATCAGGTTTTTGGCAAGTTACTGAAAAGTATTCAACTCATGAATATGTACGTTTTGATATGTAAGTTGAGCTGCAAACGTTATTATAACTTATTTTTCTTTTTCTTTTAATGTATCTTCTCTTTTTAAATCTTTTTTTTTAATCTTCTTTCTCTTTTTAAATCTTCTGCCTCTTTTAATGCCTTTTTCTGCCTTTCAATTTTATTCATGTGTTTTCGAATAATTAAATAAATGTCATAAAAATACACAGAAAGGCAGAGGGTGGATGTTGTGGTGGGCCTTACTGTATATATTTTTTTTGTATATACAACTTTTAGCTAACAAAAATGTCCTAATCTTGGAAGCTAAAATATTCACTAGAAACTCAAGAAATTCAACCTGAAAAATGTACTCTACAGACTTGGAAAACCTGGAAAAGTCAGGGAAAATGAAAATAGAAAATCCCTGGTAACCCTGATTATAGTGAATTATACTATATCCGAACAAAAACACCAGAGGTGCAAAAAGTGGAGCCAAGTTCTTTAGCCCTAAAAAGGTGTGAAATGGGAGACGGATGAGCCAAGTTCCTTGGTGACAGCATGTAGCAGGAACAAAGGAACTTGGCGCGAGCTGGCAACAGCCTTAGGGTTGGTGGCGGTGGACGTAGTGGGTTTTAGGATCCCCACCACCCTTATAGCTTGAGGATCATGAACCGTGCCACCTCGCGCCAAGTTCCTTTGTTCCTGTTACATGCTGTCACCA
>JAGDQP010014976.1:16484-43843 GCA_022664845.1 Lepisma saccharinum | reverse complement strand
TTTTTTTTTTTCAAAACTTATTAATTAGCTGTTCTTCTTCTTCCGACAAGATGAAACAAGATTTCAGGACCAATGCGTTTCTCTCTTCCAAATGATGTAAAGGGGTGAGGATTTTAATTACGTAATACGTTTTTGTGTCGCAAAAACAATTAGCGAGCTATCAATCCACGTAATAAGTTTTTTACCAAGACAATTAAAATTTAATTTATGCACTAGATCGGTGTGTCGATACTACTGCGCAGAATTTATAACTTATTAGAGGAATGGAAAAGTTTAATCGGAAGATGCATTTACAATATGAGAAAACATTTATAAGGATGCTTTAGAACCTCAGAAACTGACTGAAGTTTCTCAAAGTAAAAGTAATGAAATTTTAGAAATAGCAATAATATTTAAATGATAATGTTTATTACGTTATATTATGTTAATTTACATTGAATAGGTAAATGCAAATCTGCTCACTTCTATCTTGAATCTTTAGTGCATAAAAATCTTATTACTTGATTTGTACCAGTAACAGAAAAGCAAAGGAAACTATCTTAGTTTTGAGGAAACAGGCATTACTAATGAAATGTTGGAATGAACATCACAGAAAAATGAAGCGTAAGTAAATACAGATTTACATTTACATGTAAGTAAAAGACCTGTAAACTATATGCAATATGCGTTTAACTGCAGGAAACGAAATTTTTTAGACTAATGTAATTTTTGCTAAATTTCAGTAGCACAAATAAATGGAAACATACACAAACACTATACATTACAGGCTACAAACTAATCAATGAAACGAGAAGCCTCAAGGTCACAATAAAGCTACTGCGTAAACATGAAAAATGTTGCTTCTTATTAATACCTTATATTGAGAAACATTTTTTTTAAAACATTAATTGACGAACCTTCAGAGAGAAATTATTCCTGTATCTATGTTAGAGAGTTTGCAACTGAAAATTAATGAATAATACATAACTCGTAGTCCTATAAATCACTATACATTTTATTTACAAGGATGTTTTACATTTTCAAGTTAGATATTACACATAATTTTTGAAAACATGTCCTGGTAGAATATAATACGATTTCTTCCAATACGTTATTCAATAAAACACGTGCCACTTTAAGTCAAATCAACGTAAAAATGTTTTGACACCATCGAATTTTGCGATACTTAGTAATGTAAACGCACCAGTAAGGGACACTTGAAGAGAAAAGTTGTAAAATAAGATTTTCTTAAGGGCGGGAATCATTTCACCTACGTGGGAAAAATTAATATAGTACATTGTAGTACCACTTAATATTATTCGTTCGCCATTGCTTTCATCTCATATATATGACATCATGTTGAAGTAAGTTCCATGGTCTGTTCCATGCAGAAAGTCATTAAGGAAAGAGTTTTCGTTCTTTATTCATGACATTACAATAACGAATATTTTTGTTGTTCTGTACTATTATGTATTACGAAATGTCTTTGGTTCAAGCATATTAATAGTCGAACAAACTATAAATTTGATCCGTGACGCATGTAACATTAGGTCTGTGACACAAAGCAGAGGATGTCTATTACCGGCATGGCACAATCAGTTTTTGTACGGTTTTGGACACCTCACTATTAATTACTGGGTTGTTGAAATCAAAATCCTTGATTCACTGAGCTGTTATTAATGTCCTAAGCAAGATGGTGAGCTAGAGACGAGACTTACAGTTTTTGGTAAAGTAGTCTCCTAACCACTCCGAGTAATGTTAAAAATGTCAGACCTTGACGAATAAAAAACAAGTTACCAACATTAGATGTGTGTGCCAATTTCCCCCCCCCCTTTCCCTAGGTAAAACGTGATTTCCAAAACATGAATTATTAATGTGTGGCTGATGGAATCTCACGCTTTTGGTGTTGAAAATGATTGCGAAAACAAGCTTTATCTTCCTCCAAATTAAAATTTATGGTCTTTTCACTTCTACTTATCTTCAATTTGAAATTTAATCGACCATCTGGAGCAAACTTGTTCGGCCCTTTTACATCTAGTTAAAATACACAAACATCCATGCCACTGGCGAGATTCGAACCCATGACCTCCTACTCGCTGTCCCAACTCCTTATACAGAACGGCTACCTGGTCGGCAACAAGTTATTAGTAGTAGTGAATAACCCGTAAGTTTTCTTTTTGGGGAACACAAGACTTTGGTTCTGTGATAATTTTCAAAACAAAAAGCTTGGGGTTCCATTGCAGGGTGTCTGCAGATTTCAAAATCGTTGGGAGCACGGGATTGCTACACCCGAACTTACAAGATATGAGTTCCCTAAATAACGGTGATATAACACATCCTGCTGGAATATTAAAAATTCATAATATCAAACATACTTCAAATGTATCAGAATATTTTCTGGACATTTGGGCAAATGGTAAATGTACCATTAAAATCAATTATATATAGCCTAATCGGTAGCGCGCTCGACTTCAATGCGAGCAGTCGCGGGTTCGATTCCCGGTGGGGGATCAAAAATTTCGGTGTTGACCCAGCATCGTGAGGACAATTGGGGACCTGCTGTGAATAAAAGACAGTGGCGATCACAGTGAGAGCTTCGGCTCTCCTCTCCCAACCCGTCTGGTCAGCGTGGGAGCAGTAGACCAACTCCTCCCTTCGGGGACAGGCCTCATCCACTAGTGGATTGAATATGGCTGTGATTTATATATATATATATATATATATATATATATATATATATATATATAAAATAAAGAATAAGGTTTACCTGATTGAATTCATAACCCGAAACTCAATTTTTCATCAATAATATAACTTTTTCATCAATAATGACTCAATTTAATTACTTTTTCATGACATATAGACACATTACATTACACCCACAAATCTAAAAGTCAATTTGTGAAAACCAAGTTTTCCGAAGAAAAAAAAAAGACGCGCATTTTCGATTACAACGGACTACGCAAAACAATATATTGTTGACCGGTCATGTGCACAATTTTCGCATTGGGTACGGGCGAAATGAGATTGTTGGAATAGAACCTCACATTCACTTGAACAGACTTCCTTCACTTCATACACATAAAAATGTTCATCAAAGCACAACGTACGTAACCTTCTAGCAGAAAAGATAAGTCGTTCCGAGTCATAGAAGTAAATTTTGTACACAGTGAAAAAGTTAAGAAGTTGACTTCTCTGCCCAAGACACTCGTTGCAGTTTTTTCTCAGGATCCAACTGTAAGTGAGATTTTATGAACCTCGCCTCAGATGTAGACACCTTTTTGGACGGCCCTGTAAGTAGCAGATAGAAGACAGTTAAAATAGCTCTGTGCACCATAAAAGAACGCAAAACATAATCTATTTGTGCTCAAGGCACGTGATTTAAATGATTACGTTGATAGATACAACATTATTAACGATAGCCTAATTTTTCAATGATAATTTGTATTGGCACGACTAAAGCTTTTAAAGCAACTTTAAAAACCTGTATTTCATAGAGGGGCCTGAATAACAGAATGAAACTTTCAGGGGTTTTAGAATATAAACGAAGGAACTCCTATACGAAATTTTGTTCAAGTACTATCTTTTCTTTTGACTTACAACAACCCCTCAAATTTTGACAAATTTGAGTTTTTATGAAGTTGAAGTTTCAATATAAAGAAAAATAAATGACACAGTAAGTTAATTCTTTCTCTGTTATTACAGGAACAATAGTAGATAATAACAAAGTAAAGAGCTTGTTATTTCTTTGCATTCAAAGAATCTTCAAATCCGCAAATCTTCAACTACCATGTCATCTTTTGAACAATCAAATAAACCTCTAACTTACTAGCATCTTACTGGTCGGTCCCTGAAAGTTTATCCCTGTAATTTGCCGTTCAGTGAGTATTAAAAGGTTGAAAAACACTGATCTAAAATAGAGTAATCTAACCTGATCTAAATTAAACCGCCAAAAACAGGCGACCGAAATTTTATGTTTTGGACTGCTATCGGCAGATTTATCACAGTATAATGTAGCTACTTGACTTTTATTATATAGCGTCCGGATGAGTACAGTACATAATGTGATGCAAAATCAAGACTTGATGTCATTGCACTCACATTGCCTCTCTGATTTGGATCATATTCTCCATTGAACGCATTCGAAATAATGAAACAATAGAACATTCAACGGGATAAAGTGATGTTTAGGTCAGCGAGCTATAGTGTCATATTTCGCTGTATGTATACTTTACACCACTCATTCTCTTGCAAATCATTTACGCAGTCATTTCTATTAACATCTAGTGGCAGCCAGTTATTCAAAAAGTGTTATTATTCCGTAAAACAGGCACTCGAGTTGATCAACAGAAATTAAGATGGTGGGATGCGGAGGAATACTGATGGCGCCACTTCTCGTTACGAATGACACGTATTTTGCTGCAAATGTCCTGGACACAAGGTCGGGGAGTTATAGACGATTTAGTTAAAGCCTTTTTTTAAAAATTATTATACGCAATGCACGTGATCTTAACACTTACGCCATTCAACACCGTGTATCAAAGTAGCAAATATAGATAATTAAGTAAAGGTCATGTGAGTCAAAGGAGTTTAAGGGTGTGGATAACTGGTCCATTCATGTATAATGTCGCCGATGGTATAAATAGAAATATCTTCAGGTATAAATTAAGCTACTTTTTACAATTCTAATGTAAACAAGGGGAACAAACCTAACTTTACTAATCTGAAATTACTAATGCGTAGGATGGACCAATTCTATACACGGTTTACCGAGGGAACATAGGATAACATAGTCTCTTGCACATGAAATCCTGTTTTTGGTATTTTACACGCATTTTAGTACGTTTCATATGGTTATAGGGATGCAAAGCATGTCATGTGCAGCAGGTGTTTTCATGCAGTAGTCTATGGCAGAAGTACCTAAACTGCACTATTATCAGGTGGTGTTTGAGTGCCCCCCCTCCTCGGAACTGTAGCCAAATAGATAATACCATAGATTAAATAAAATTCCATAACTTGGTATATGATAATAGTAAAGAACTACAATACTGCTACTGCTCAAAGCTTGCACCTGAAATAAATATCTGGAACGTAGGATGGAAGTGCGCCTAACAAAATGCTTTATTATTAAGATCGATTTATAGTCCATTGCAATTAGACTGAAAAAGGGCAAATAGGAGAAAAAAATATAAAGTTTTTAAACTTTGGTCAATTACTCATTAGCGGTCTAGCAAACCAAAACCGAAGAGTTCCCCTCGCTAAGGGGGGAGCTTCCCCTTTACCCCACCCCTATCCCTCTTGGCCCCGCCAGGGATTTGAGTCTTGTACAGCCACCTTCGGTCAGCCCCTGTCACCCTCCTAAGTATCACAGGGTCATGAGTGATACACCGTTGGAAAGCCCTAGGAACACAGATTCCAACGACATAACATTTGCCTCTATTATATCTTGCTTGTAATAATAGAAGAAGAAGAAGAAAAAAGTAAAAATGTTGAAAATTCGTTAAATTTTAGATTTTGTCGTAAGTTGGCAACGCTGCTAATGAGATAAAGTTTGTAAACTTTTGTCAATTACTCATTAGAAGTCTAGCAAACCAAAACCGAAGAGTTCCTCTCGCTAGGGGGGGGAGCTTCCCCCTTTACCCCACCCCTTTCCTTCTTGGCCCGGCCAAGGATTTGTCTTGCACAGCCACTTTCGGTAAGCTCCTGCCACCCTCTTAAGTATCACCGAGTCATGAGTGATACACCGTTGGAAAGCCTTGGAACACAGATTCCAACGACTTAACATTTGCCCCTATTATACCCTGTTTGTAATAATAGAAGAAGAAGAAAGTAAAATTGTTGATTTTTTTTTAAAATTTAGATTTTGTCGTAAGTTGGCAACGCTGCTAATGACGATAAAGTTTGTAAATTTTTGTCAATTACTCATTAGGGGTCTAGCAAACCAAAACCGAAGAGTCCTTTCGCTAGAGGGGGAGCTTACCCCTTCACCCCACCCCTTTCCCTCTTGGTCCGTGTGTCTAGTCTGGAAGCGGGACATGAAGCCCGAGCCCTCGGAACCATTACGAAACATTCCTCTGTTCGGGTCTTATTTTTGCGGCGTAGCACTACCTCTGGTGTTGAAAATTTTTTCAATATTTTTTCTTTCTTCTTCTTCTTCCATTATTACATACAGGGTATATGTGCACATTTTCATCCTTTTGTCTATCAAGTATAAGATCATGTTCTCTGTGTCGGGATTCTTTGGCCTGAGTTCCTTAGTTATCAATATATATATTTGAATAATTTCAAATAAAATTTATTGGTACTGGGTTCGGTCCCAAATATGAAATTGGGGGACAATATTTTGTGTTTGTTTTGGCCTGATTTTTGGTCCAGACTTGACTTTATGCAGCTGCTGTACTGCGATTATTATTTATAATAGTATTAATAATAATACTCCGTTGCTATTGTTGTGTATGTATACACAGTTTGCACTTTTGTTGTTGGGTTGTTATAAATTATTTTTCTAATAGTAGTTGTTGGTACTCGCTGTTGATAACTTCAACAGTCTGATGGGCATGGAAGGACAGGCCCTACAGTTGTTTTGGTTAGTTGGATTCTGAACCACTACATGTGATTGACCATTACGGGGTATGAACTTGTGGCTACGTGCATACGATGATCGTGATAGCCACTTCTGTATCTCTAGGTCATTTTTGGCCAAAAGTTAGTCTATTAAGAGCAGTTTGATCTGTAACAGCTTTTTAAGAAGATGTTTGTTTTCTACGGATATCCGATAGTATTTGTGTACCTTGGTGGCCTGATCTAGTTTGTCGGACACGGATAATATGGAAGCTTGTTTTGATTATCACAATAGGTCAGTGTGGTATGCTAGTTCTCGTTGGGCTTTCAGTGTAATACGCCACCTTATTTGGTTTGTTGTATAATCTTTTCTAAAAATTCTTTGCTACTAGATTGTTGTTTTCATGAGAAGATGTTTGTTCTATTTCAGCACAACGTGCTAGAAAGTGTGTTTCTGGATCTTTGATAATAAATCTTATGTACTGACTTACTAATCATTTCTATAAGGCCTATCTGATTTCACAGAGGGTCCGGTTTTGGTGATTGTGGGTTTCTTGGACAGTTTTGCTACTGCTTATTTGTCCCCGAAAATTGTATTCGGTTTAGATTATATGTTTTGATATATATGAGCTCCTGCGAGCGGTCCCGAGTTCGATTCCAAGTGGGGGCTAAAAAATTTCTGTGTTGACCATACAAACCAAAGACGAAACGTTTACGTGCATTATTTGGCAAAGTTGGTATAGCCAAATTTTTATTAGCAAGTACTTTGCAGTGACAGTACTTGGATCAGGCATGTTTTTGCCTTTATGAAATTTAATTTTTCATGTTGGCATAGGATTCTTAGTCATCACAAACGGATAAAGGGAGGTTACATCCAGATATGCTAAATACTCATCTTTACCACATCCATACGCAAGGCTTAAAAGCATTCGGTGCGTCCTCCTTTGAAGGCATCTCTAGGACGTAAAAGATCTTGCATTTCACAACACTCATTTCTTAAGAAACTTTGAATTTCAGGAGATGCTTGAACCATCTTCTTCCATTCAACTTTAATTTTACAACTGGTTTTCAAAAATTCTTGCAGGTAACATAACTTGTAAGGATTTCCTTTTTGGGGCTTTTTTACTACTACAAAATAGCGGTATGAGGGAAGTCAGTGTTGTCTTACAATGTTACAAAGACATATTTTATTCACTTGTCTGTTTCTTCGTTGAAGATGAGAGATAAGTAAATTAACCTACCACGAAAAACTGTGTCATTGTTGAATACACATCATTGATAGTAAAAAGTTGTTTGTCGTTGTAACTGTTTCATTTTGTTATGTTGCATTTTGTAACGAGGTTTTGTTTTCTAACTTAAAAGTTTTTTAAATGTTTTGTTCTTTGCAAATGTAAAGTTTCTTTTGTGTGAAAATTTTTTGAAGGTATGCAAACATTGCTTGTATTTATCTTATCAACTCTTGTTTTGCAAATGTTTTCGGAATGTGAATTTTTTTTGGTACTGACAACTTTTGTTCCTAAATGTTAACAATTTCTTGTTACATAGCAAATTGTTTATCATACATTCCTTTACACATTATGAACTTTTAAAACATATGTTTCGTTTGTACTTTTCAATCATGTTTCAAAAGCAAGATTTGATGTTCTATTGTAGTATCAGGAAGTTGTTGTAGTACAAATATCTCATAGAGAGAATGTTAAAGTTTACGAGAAATGGTTTGTTTTTGTTACCGTTACGTAACGATCACACTTTCCGGTACAGGGTAAATCTAAGAGGTCACGTAACTTTTGTTAAGACAAATTTCAAATACATATAAAACTGAAAAGCTGCAAGTTTGTCGTACAAGAAAAAACATAACATACAGTAATTTCAGTAAATGCAACAATTCCGCATCTGTTGTGCGCAGGTTACTCCTTCTTTTATGACGTCACAGCTTTCTTAAATGAAAATTGTAATATAACCAGTATTAAATGTCCAGCTTGTCTTGTTTGTGCTCAGCTCTTGACGTGCCAGCATCTCTTTTTACTCGAATGAAAATTTTTGTTAGTTATAGTTTTATCATGGGAAATCCAATTGATTTTTTACTTATTTGTCAAGACATTCAAGGGTACGAAGATCCTCAAACCGTTCTTGAATGATGGACCCATTTTTGTTACTAGAAATTAATGGGATTTCAACCAGAAGAAACTGATATTGAACTGTTATTTCATCATTTGCTATATTACTACTGGAACGATGAGGAATTCGTATTATAAACGTGTGTAACTGCACAAGATATTATCCATCTGGGGTCCTATGGATTTTTTACACTATATATAGTAAACGGATGGCTTGGAATTTTTACGAGTACGAACCTAGTAAATTTATACCTGATGATGCAGTGGAATTCTTTGGACTGGATATGATGGACGGTGATTAGGTAACAAATAGTGTTGATGAGTTTAGTGTAATGGACGTTGAGTTTGACAGTGATGATGACGTGCCTATGGAAATTGATGTGGAACAATGGTTCAATGCCGATATTCGTGTGTAACAGTGGATGAAGGACCAAAACATACCTATATGTCATGGTGCCGGGAAAACGCATGACTGAAATCGTAAGTGAACGAGTAAAAAAGTGTCCTAATTACTCTTTATATGGACTTGAAATTACCATCAAGTCATTGGTTACTTCAATTCGTGATCCGGAACAGTACGCAACTAGTTTCTTTCAGTTTGCCATGGAACATTTACTTCGCGATGTAGACCCTGCATCCAAAGTAGATTTACCATTCAAAGCTCAAAGTGTACAATGGGAAAGTCAATATACATTGTATTTAAATTTCCTGCGCATATTATTGTAGACGCTATGTTACGAAAAATCGAAAATGTATTAAACTCCAATGAGGAATTTTTATTGGGTGACAATGTTACATTTACATTTGATATTACCGATCCGTATCGAGGACAAGGGGTAGATCGTAACGCTAAGTATTTACCGTTTGAAGACTATGCGCAACCTGTCGACAACGTTGACAGCCTGTGCAATTTGTCGATACCTGTTGACAATGTTCCTGACTGTCTTCCACGAGCACTAGTATTAGGACATCTACGAGCAGATAAAGCATTTGATAGAGCTGCATATATGAAAACACATTCGGAAAAGTGCAGATCCAGCACAGCAGAATTATGCTATTATGCAAATGTAAATGTACGTAGTACAAATGGTGGTAGTATAGACGATATTGACAAGTTTCAAAAGTATTGGGGGAATAGGTATCAAATTATTGTTTATAGCCGTGTCTCCAACACACGCGAGTATGAAAAAATCTATGCGGAACCAGCAGCTAAGCAAAACATCTTTTTGAGGTATGAAGACAATCATTAAGACAATTACGTAATTTTTAGGAAGTAAAGGGTATTGCGATTATTTTCTTACTCCATATATGGAACGCCGACATCACAAATATTAATATATATGTACGCAATGTGAACAGTATCATTCTGATTCAAAAAGTGCTGATGGAACGACAGGGTACTGTGATAAGTGTAATCGTAATTTTGTCAATCAGACATGTTTCGACAAGCATTTAACAAAAGCAAAAAGTAAATCGATATGTAACCATGTGAAAATTTGCTCTTAGTGTCGTGTGAAAATTGATCTTTGTAGCAGAAAGTTCAAACATTTTTGTAAACTGTGTGTAACATATGTAAATGAAACACACGTGTGTTTTTTGATACCAAGTAACCCTAAACGAGTTGAGGATTTCCTTTATATTGTGTTTGATCTGACAACAACGCGTTTGGGTGCAAATGAAAAAGTGAACAAGAATATGATCCTAACTTAATTTGTGTCACTCATCATTGCTTTCAGTTCAAAGATCTCAATGACAATAGATACAAATGTAGTATTTGTGGTGATTCTAATGGAAATAGGGATTTTGTATTTTATACTATGGAACCATTCATTAATCACGTACTCAAACAAGAACTCAAGTTTGCTCAAGTTGTTGCACTTGCACAGAATGCTCACGGTTTTGATAATTTGTTTGTTGATCGCGAGTTGATACAACGTCAAAAATTAGCCCCTAGTATTATCAGCCGTGGAAATAAACTTACGCAATTAACGGTAAATAGTATCATATTTAGGGGTGCATACTTGTTTACGAGTGTTCGATTAGCTGATTTAGCTGCAACTCCTGGCTTAGGTGAATCTCTTAAGAAAGGTGATTTTCCACATTTGTTTAACCTACCACAATATCAAAACTACGTAGTTTGTATCCAAAACTTGAATTTTACGATATTGAAAGTAAATCACCAAAAGAGGCAGAAGCAATTGCTAAGTGGCATGCAGAATGTGCCAAAAGTAAAACGACATTTCATTTCCAGCATGAATTGTTAGCTTATTGCAAAACCGATGTACATATTTTAACTCTAAATCTCATTCGATTTTCTAATCTCATTGAATCTAACAGAAAAGGGTTTCAATGTTTTTTGCATACTCCCACAATTGGTGCGTACGCAATGAAAATATTTCGGTCATGCTATCTTAAAGAAAATACAATTCCAAATATCCCTCCGTTAGGTTTCCAATATGGTACGAATCAAAGTAAAGTAGCTAAGCAGTGGCTACGATATATGGAGATCAAACACAACATTAAGTTACAAACATGTGAAAATGGTAAAGAGGTACAATTCAGAAATTTCAGAGTCGATCGGTATGATAAAAATAGTCGTACAGCTTACGAATTTTACGGTTGTTACTATCATGAACCCAGTTGTATAACCCAACGTAGGGACGAAGTAATAGATAATGAAGGGCGCAGCTTAAACAGCCGATATGATGCAACGTTAGCACTGGAAGAACTTTTGAAAAACAATTGCAATGTAAAAGTTGTTTCCATTTGGGAATGCGAGTGGTAAAAAAGGAAAAACGTTACCTGAAATTCAGAGTTTCATCCGTGATTATTGTTCTAATATGGAAGAACAATTACAGCCTCGGGACGCATTTAAAGGCGGACGTGGGGAATGCTTTAAAGCTTTATATGAATGTACAGAGCAAGAGGTATGTGAGTACCTAGATTTTACAAGTTGATATCCGTGGGTAATGTCTAAAAAACCACTTCCAGTTGGTCGTGTAACAATCCATAAGGTGGATAACATGCCTGATGCCAGTCAAGTCCATGGTATTGTATACTGTAAGGTTTTACCACCTAGCAATCTTGCAATTCACCTTTTGCCTTATAATGCACACAACAAACTGTTGTTTGGTCTTTGTCGGACCTGTATGGATAATTTAAATAAAGACATACTAATGAACAACGTGCAATCAAAGGCATGTTTTGCACATCTGAACTCCATACCTCATTAAAGAAAGGTTATGCCATTTTCGATAGTTATGAAATTTAGGAAATGCAGATGAAGGAGGGACTGTTCAAATCTTATGTTGTCACGTTTCTGAAAATGAAACAGGAAGCCTCTCGATTTCCAGACGACTGTCTAACCTACGAAGAAAAAGAGCAGTATATTTCTGAGTATAGCAAACATGAGGGAATCGAACTAGACTATAATAACTTTCAGAAGAATTAAGGTTTAAGCTATATTTCCAAAATAAATTTAAACTCTTTATTCGGGAAGTGGGGACAGAAAACTGACTTGCCGAAGACAAAAGTTGTCAACAATACTTTGGAATTTAATGAGATTGCCTATTCATCTCATTTGGAAATGCAAAACGTTGTCCTTGTGGCTGAAAAGTTGGTTGTTTCATATCGCGATTTGGAAAACCGGGTAGTATTTGGAAAACCGCGATTTGGTAGTATTATCTACATTAGACATCGAGATGAATCTCCTTTCCCTCCTATTGGTGATTATTTAGGACAGTTAAAATGAAATCAAACAAGGCTGGGAAATACGAACTTTCATTTCTATTGATCCTAAACATTATGCGTACCGCGAGGTGGAGACAACTACAGGAAAAATTAATAAGGTAATTAAAATTCGTGGAATTACTCTTTCTCAACGAGCACGTAAACTAATAAACTTTGAGCGTAAGTATAATTTAGTTACAGAAAAAATTCACAGTAAAATGATTTTTACTCCAAATCATATTTTACGAAAACTTGATTTTTGTATCGTATCTAAACCACACTCTAAACGACAAGCTTTTGTGCAGCAGGCAAAACGTCGTCGATTACATCCTTCTAAAACTGTAGACTACGGGACGTTACTTTATGGTTTTCGTTAAAAGAAAACTTGGAATCTGTTCTAAATTTCCAGCAGTAACTTGCGTAATACTACGTTACAATGACACGTACCTTGTAAGTTAGATGCCCACATCTAACTTACAAAGAAATGTAAATCAGAATATTCTTTCTTTGAGTTGATGTTTTATTATCATTTATGTCTACAATGAACAAAACAAAATTTGATTTACACTTTTTGTGTACGTCACGTATCAAGTTTCATTTTTTCGAACGACTTTCTTAGTAAATATGTTTCCTGCAAGTCCTAACATTAGAACAATGTACATCACAAACCTAATTCATTGTAACAATTTTTAGCAACAACAATCACATGTTATAGTTGTATTCACTGTTTCTGCACGAGTAACACTTTTATCTTGTAGTGTTAGTGTCGCAAATAAAATTCTATTGTACTCCATTGTTTTCCACTAAAACATTAATAAGAAAGTTCGACAGTTATGTTATCTTTTCATTCAAAATTTTTATCCTAAACGTTAGACATGCACATTACACAAAAAATATTTTATACTAGTTGACTTTTATGTATCAGCAAACTGGAATATTTTATATGACTTCAATTTTGTTTTTGTTGCAATGTACCACAAATTAAATTATTTTGTATTACTTCGATGTTTTCCATCAAAACATTAATAAGGAAGTTCGACAGTTACGTTGCCTTTCCATTAAAACTCTTATCCTAAAGGTTAGATGACAACATTGTACAAAAATATTTTATACGAGTTGACTTTTATGTACCAGCAGACTGCAATATTTTATATGACTTCACTTTTTATTCTAATCTAGCAGACAAATACAATTATTTTGTAGAATCGAACTTTGTCTTACAAAAATTGTTTCATTATTTTATATGGCTTGACTTGTGGAATAATCTGTTTGAGCTGTATGTAATTACAATATTTTGTATGACGTCACTTTTGTATCAGTTGTGTTTAGTACTCACAAAAAACAATATTCATGAATAGTTTGTATCCCGTATGTGTTATAACAATATTTTCTTGTATCCGTTGGGATGTTCTACTCTATATATATATTCGCGATTATGCACAATAATTAATTTCTTTTTCAATCATACTGATACTTTTTCTATTTCCATTCCTCACAAACAACATCCAAATGAACCGTGTAAGAAATCTTTTGTCAAAAGAATGACATACAGTTTGTCTACGTATTCTGAGCTTGTAATCATTTCTTTATATGTTTTCAAAACGTTCTGGAGTATATGTTCGTCTCTATATATTTATAGTAGATTTCATTGCATACAGGCGCATATGATAAGGTTTCCACTACGTCCTGTTCCAAGGATTCTACCGACAAGTGAATGCAGTCGTGCGTTCCAGAGTCAATGCGAATGTGGTCAAAGCAAGCATGACAGATTAGCGGAACATTTGCTTTCCATTTTTGAATACTATACATTATGCAAGCAGGCTTGACTTAAAGAGTCGAACATTCACACAGAACCGCCATTGAGAAACTACATCCAAGAATTCTAGGTTCAGCGTGTTTATGTACTTTATTGATCATTCACAATAAAGCATACAACTTGTCCCTATCTGTCTCATGACAAATGTCTTGAGTTGAATCAAGATTCATTTCATGTAGTTCTTAACGTCATTACTTGTATTTCAATGAGTTCCTTGAAGTACAATAACACATACAACTTTACAAATACAATATTTATTCACTTACTCCCAATACTTGGGAACATATTAAGTTATTGCTGATTATGACTAACGTATATTACAAGCAAAGATGTTGTTGCTTGTGATTTCTGAGGAAGACATTCAGTCTAGTATTATATCTATAAAATAATATGTTCATATTTTCGAAGTAATCAATATTTTTTTAAAAACTCTGTACTTCATTTACTATTGTAGGAGTACTATTCAGTTTGTTGCGCCATAGGTGACTAAAAGATGCACTACAACTCTGTTGTATCCTAGTGACAAATCCAGTCTTCTAATTTATTTTGTGGTTTTGTTAAAAAATGCACAAATGCACAAGTATTTTAATTGCATATCATTACTCAACGTTTTCCAAAAATATCAAACAATCTGCTAAAGTACAAAATAAAAATTAACTCTAATGACTAGCACCTGTCTCTAATGGTTACAAAATAACATTCAACTGGACTTTATTTTTCAAGACAAATCCTGTTTTAATTTGTAAGCAAGAAAAGATGATTTGAACTTTACATTGAGCTGTACTTCCTATTCTTCCAGCGTAATGCTTACAATACTTACGACATCATACAAATATATGTATCTTACTGATACAAGGAAATGACTCTTCGAGTATAAGTATGTCTGAGTTAACTGTTAGGAATACGTACATCTCAGCATTGGTTACATTCCAAACGTCTACAAAATATGCCTGTAACACAACTATACGGCCTATTCCGTACTGTATTAGATTCCCTACAGTAATGCAAACATTTTAGAATGAGTAGGTGTACCAACCATTGGCATAGTTGTGTTCAAAGGTAGAAATACATACGTGTGTCCTTCTAACTATACAACCAGTAGATGCCACATTTTTTTCAAAAAACGGTAAGCAGTTGTTTGATTACTTTGTACCATTTAGATCATATTGGATTCATCAATGTGTCTTCTTTGATCTAACTCATCCATCTTGTTATATTCCTCATATTTTGTCACTTTTCAGAAAAACAGCAAGTACTTTCCTGGTTCCCTTGTACTTTTATTCATCATACTGAGTTAATATTCGGTTAATTTTGCTGTCTTGTTTCATCCTACTCAGCAATCTTGTCATACACCTTAATTCTTACGTCTTTTGTCACTTTTCGGAAAAGCGGCAAGTACTTTTTACTTACCTTGTACTTTTATTTATCGTAATGTGATAATAGTCGATTCATAAAGCTGCCTTGTTTTATTTTACTGAGCCATCTTGTCATATTCCTTATTTTTTATGCCTTTTCTCACTTTAAAAAAACGGCAAGTACTTTTCTGGTTCCCTTCTGCTTTTATGACATAATAGTCGATTCATGTAGCTGCCTTCTTTGATCTTAATTCTACAAACTCCATATTTTTGTCCTGTGTAATTGTTCTCCCATCACTGATGATTCGTCTCTGTGTTCAAAAAGATAAAAATAAGATGCAAAACATATTCGTAATTTGTGTGCATTAGGTTACTCACGAGTTTAATAAAACAGTTTTATCTTCCATCTTCTTCCCTGTTGGAGGCCTTCTTCCATAATAACCGGTATGTAGATTAAGAAGAACAGGAATAAAGGAATTGTTACACTTACCTTTGACTACTACAAGCTCCCATCTTCTTTCGTTTCTTACGTGTTTCTTGATTTGTCTCTCTGTCTCTGTCTCTCTCTCTCTCTCTCTCTCTCTCTCTCTCTGTGTGTGTGTGTGTGTGTGTGTGCGTAAAATGACAGAAGAGGCTAACAGATCAAGAGAAAACATGCATATTGTTGTCTGCTGTGTGGATCTTTTGAATATTGTTTAGAATAATGTTTTCACCGACTTGTGTGGATAGCTTCGCGTAGTGAGGAGGACACCTGTTCGATATATGCGTTTATCACGGAAAATCAGTATATTCACAGAATATAAGCAAATAAAACTTAAATTTCCCGTATAGTATACATACTACATTATATGGTTTGATTTACAAACAATGTTCCTGACCTAACTTAACGTAATTGTTATTTAAGAATAAATACGGTAATAAATTACTCTCATTAGTGTACAAAAAATGTTAACTCACAGATATTGCACTAATGACGTGACACAACTATATAGTAATTTACAATAATAACTGGATCGTAACTTCTTATCAGCTATTAGTGTTGTGTTATTCATTGAACACAGACAATAGGGTTGGAGAACAAGTAATTAGTAGTATTTAATTAAGACTTGCAGTAAGATATAGTGTTTTCTGGGCTATTCATTACATATAGGATGTAATTTTCATTTTAATAGTAAAAATATGTGTTTTATTATAAAACACTAAACAATTGTCCAGTATCCCTATCATATATCAAAACAAGGGATGTGTATTAGTATATACTGTATATAGTTTACATTCAAAAAGGTTAATCATGCTTGTGAAGGAGTATCCTGAAAAGATAGGCAATTTGCAAGGATTTTTACCCCTTTTGGGGCTCCTTCACTACTAAGCTATTTTGACTTTGCTCCCCCAATCGAAAATCTACTTCCTATATTTATGATGTAGCAGGAGTAAGTATGCTCAAAGTAGAATTGGAATTGCGGCAAAATAAGTGGAAAAAGTGCCTGGAAATGAGTGTCCTCGTACATCTGTTGATGGCTTGATTCATTGCTCAAAAGAACTATACCCGAATATCTACAGGCTGTTGAAGATTCTTGTGACTATACCTATAACAACGTGCACACCTGAACGTTGTTTCTCAAGTATGAGAATAATTAAACCATATCTTCACTCTTCTATGTTAGAGGACGGATTAAATGGTCTGACACACTTGTCAGTGAGCATTGACATTGAAATCAACGTAGAATATGTTCTCAGTCTGCAAACGTCGGCTAAAAAATTGCGCTGTAAAAGTGTTCACAAAATCAAAGTTAAAGAGCAAATTACAAATAAAAGTTATCATATTACTGTGATTACGATTGTTGACTTATATCAGTTAGTTGCTAAGGATGGGATTGCATCTTTGCTCCCAAATGTAGGTCACAAAAGTTGGTTTACGAGAAGGGCTCTTCAAATATCCTAGATGCGGGTCTACGTACCCCAGAAATATTTCTAATAAATCTTATATTGCTCCTTAAGCTTTCGAAATGAAAAATAAAAGATACATTTTAGAGTAGTTTACAACCCTTCATGGTCTTGTTGTCAAAGAGATTAGTTAAGGTTTGCATGATCGTTTACGTTTACGGCTAACTTTACTGTCTGACCACGGAATTTTATCAGACAACTTTCATTCTATTTTGGTATCTCAGGGCATTTTTCATATTTCCCGAGTAGCTTTCAGGTTCGGGGGCTTGAGGACGCCTGGTCTATAGGACAGGCATTCAATTAATATGTTAGGTTTCAAAGACAATCAAAATTTTAATCACCTTGCAAACATCTTTGATCTTTCTGTTCTTTTGCAAAGTAAATAATCTGCATCTGCATTCACTGATACAAAATATAAACAAGAAGTTTTAATGTAAAAATATTGGCCAGGTATGTAAAAATATTAAATATTATTCAACATTTTTCTTATTTTATAGTTCATCACAAGAGTTCATCTCATTGTTGTGGCTGACGGAAATGAGTCTTGTATTATCCTTTCAAACTCCTGCCTATCTTACCGAACAAATAAAATAGTCAACAGATGACATCTCTCAATGGTCACTTTTCTAGGGGCAAACACGTCTTCGGACTGACACGAAGACAAAGGATTAAAATAACTTCACAATGCATGAGTACTTCGAATTCTTCTTAACAGTTAAATACAAATAAAACAGGCGCCAGTCATTCAGCTCGTTGGTAACAAAAAAAAGGAAGCCCCTGGAAGGTAGGCAACACACGTATCCACAACAGAATACCTAACGGTGCCAGACGAAACTTCGTGCGGTTCGAGTGATAAGAGTTACTCAGAGCACAGAGACTTATTTAATGGGAGCTGAGACTGAAACAAGGATATAAATACTTAACTTCTCCTGATAAAAATTCCTTAGAGGTCTATGAGGCTTTTAGTTTGTTATAAACAGCTAGAAATAAAATTCTTATTCCAAGAGAAATAATCGTTTATTTTAAAATTTCTGAAGTTTAAATTGTAAATATTCGCTAATTTCCTTTTTCTCTGTTCTAATGGAGAAGTTTATAGTTCTCATAAGCGCACTAGATTCCCCCCAAAAGATATCCAAACGCGACTCCGTCCTTTAGGGCCAGAAGTCCTAGTTTAAACTTCTATCCTGAAACCCAGAAGGTTGCATGCCCATTTTAAAGGGTCAGAAACCCTCGTAGTTTTCTATGAACCTAAACCGAGCAGGTCTCAGTACCTACCGTATAAAGTTACTTGACGAATCTTGAACTACTTTAACAAAGTTAGTACTTCTTAACTTTGCCTGTGCAAAAAAAAATCATCATAGCTCCGGTTCAACTATAACCGAAACCCTACTCTGTTAGCACACGCAACAGTGAAGATGTACAATCTGATCAACGAAAAATAAATCAGCCTTAAAATTTTACTGGCTTCTGTTCTGAATACTATTCTAAATTAAGAAACATATGCCTACGAAAAAAACCTCGTTATTTACCTTTAAAAGTTTAATCTTAATGTTGGGGTTCTCTAATCATGACAGTTTCCTCTCCATAAAAAGTTGCATATAAGAAATAGGGAGTGAAATCTCTGTTAGATAACCCTTAGCAATTAGCCGGGCAGACCTCTTACTTACAATAGCAAAGGGTATTGGTTTCGCTCCCCGCTTGGTCAAACTTAAGCAAAACGCCTTGGGGACCCAGAAGGAATGTCACTCCCTGAATATAACCAGATCAGAGAATTCGAATAACGCAGTCGCTCAGGTTCTCAGCAATTTTAAAAACAATCTGACAGCTCAAATTAGAAACGCAACAACAATTACTCGGTAATTTCAGAAAATTAACTTCGTATATTGATATTCCTGCCTTTGCTGTTCACGAAGAGTGAAAGAAAATTAAAATTGAATTAGCAGAAAATTAGATCGCAAGAATTAATTCAATCTTTGTTTTTAGAGAAAATGAACTTGCGAGACCAATCCAAAAACATATATCTCAGTACCTCATTGAATATACCTACCCAATCTGCACTCTGAATACTGATGACTTCTCTCTCTCTCTCTCTCTCTCTCTCTTAACCCTGACTAGTGAGAGCTCCATCGCAGATACCTTCGTGGATGGTTACTGCTCGACTTCTTGCATGAGAGTGAGACTGTCTTCGATGCGACGACGACTAGCCGTTAACAACGTGTATGTGGAACACGAAAACCTCTGAGCTCTGAGCCCCCACCTCTGAGCTCTCAACAAAGAAATCCACGCAACTTACAAGCTAGAGGTTTTCAAAGGATTGCCGCAGCGAGAAAAAAAATAGCTCAGAGGGGAAGAGAAGGACTTCAAGCAGAAATAGCAGCGAACGATTCACTTCTCTTGCACTTTTCCTTGAATATATAGAAAAAAATAGAAGAAAAATATAAAATATATTGCAAGTAAATTATAATACATAGGGCTTCTCTAAACAGCTCCTTGAGGCCTGAAAATATACAGAGTAATACAGAAAAATAATCCACAAAATACCAAAAATATTACACAAGTACACAAACAGTTCAATAATTCAGTTTCTTTACCCAATTACAAATACCAAATTAAATACATACCCGGCCGGGGTTTTTATATTTAACCTACAATACAAAAATTAATTTATACATACAAAATATGCATATAAAAATATTCCAAATTGGATGAATAATTAATTCAGAGATAATTAAAGTGAAGAAACTACTTCATAAAATCAGCATGATTTACGGTGTTAATTTTCCAACAGTAAATAATCCCAGTGGCTGCTGGGGTTAAGTCCTATCTTCCCGGTGCTAAAGACCCCTAATGTAATATGTAATTCTCGACCGACGGACATACGTAGTGTATGCCCACACACTTCGAACCTGCAACTAACTATAAGAAACTATATAACAGCTTCAGCCAATCAGAAGTAAGCAACCGAATTACAATTGTTTATAGCAACGCAGGTTGAAACAAAAGACTGGCATATCTGTAAATGCACAGCGTTGCTAAAACGTGATAAAAACTAAATACAAAGGAACATGATAATATTTATAATTGTAGCACGTCTTCTTTTCTGTACTCTTCAATTGGCATTAATTAAATGGTTATGGGTTGCCCAAATATATATTTGTTGTCTTTGAACGGAACGGAAGGAAGTATTAATTTGTACAATGAAAATTACAATCAGCGGTAACAAAATTATGTAAGCAAGTGTGCCTGTATTTATGAATCCATCTAGAAATTAATACATCTAGATTTCTAATTTCCATGATTGAATAACCATTAGCTAAAAGTGATGTTAATGGTCATGTCAAACTATGAAGTATAATACAGGTATCTGCTTTAAAAATATTTAAAATTTCAATACGTGAAATAACAAAAGGTGATAGAATTCATTTTTCAGCGTACACAATAAACCGTGAATTTTTAGACTGTTGTATGTGTACCACCTGTGGTACGTGGAAGGTTATTTGGTAGTATAAAGTTTATAAAAAATATAAGATATTTATTAATATTATCTGATTTCAAAAGGGGTGCAAATCCGCAGCCAGTAGAAGCATTATTTTTTTATGAGAGTAACGTCTGTGATAAATACACATTATTACTTTTCATTGAGAGCATGCAGAACTTATGTTAAAAGGAATAAACTTTCTTAAATTTATGTTTCATTGTTTTATTCAAGGTACCATTAGAGAAAAGCCCTCATTCAGGATGATCGGCACCGATCATCTATCCTGGGATTTCCTGATTACAAGACAGTCACACTACTAAATGTTCTGCCACATTAGTATAATCATTACTGGCAATATAATCATGTAATTTTAAATATTAGCATTCAAAATTTCCTAATATTAGTTGGTGGTACGGTAAAATAATGAATTTCTGTATGGTGGTACGCCAGTCTAGAAGTTTGAAAGCCCCTACAATAGACTATAATCACTTCATAAGAATGTTGCAATGCTTTAGATCGGTTCTTCTTTTCGTAATCCAATATTATAGAGGGATAATTCCCTGGTATGATTTGTACTGTACAAATGGATTTTTCTAACTATTTAATTGCTCGTTTGACAGTTACTTCTTTCTTTTTCTTTCTTCGACTGTTTCCGTTTTCAATAACATCCTTCGATATTTCTATGTTGTATCGAATGTATATCCATCTTTCATTTCGTTTATAATCGACTTCTCTTCATTCTATTCTTTACTATATTGTATTTTGCCAAGTCTTTGCGTTCAGTTTTTCTGCTATTTATTTTTTCTTCTTTGCGAGTGCTACTTTTAGAGGTCACGGATAGATGGCGTTACAGGAAAGCATATCGCTGATGAGGACAAGTCCTAAAAAAGAATATTTACAACACCGAGTAGTAGTGCGCCCCGCTGGTCTAATGGTATCTTCGCTGATCCCAGGTTCGATTCCAAAGCGAGAGGGTCTGGAACCGTGCCTACGAAGCATTGTGATGTAATTGGGGAGCTGCTGAGAATAAAAGACAGTGGCGATCACAGTTCAGAGCTTCGGCTCTCCTCTCCCAGCACGTCTGGTCAGCGTGGGAGCAGTAGATCAACTCTTCCCTCCAAGAGAGGCCTCATCCAATATTGGATTGAATGTGGTTGTGAATTATTATTATTATATATTAATAAATGTTGCGTCCATCCAACCTTTTTAGACGGAGTAGCAGTTTAGTTCAGGTGCGATAAGTTTTGAGATTAATGTCCCATGCTGACGCCTGGACATTTCATGTCTTGCGATGTCTTGCGTTTTTGCTGAGGACCGATAAGAATTTTGTATATTTTGATAAACGCCGATTTCACTGTAAAGAGACAATAATATATATTTTGTTTAATTTGTTCATTATTTACTTTGTTATGATTTCTTGTTCTTATAAGATGAATTTTGATATGGCGTACTCAAGTCCTCATGGGGTACGGTACGCAGAGAGATGGAGTGGAAGAGTGGTTAGTTATGGCTGAATAGTCTTCCTATTACGATGCATCTCGTTCGAAATCTTAGTCCAGTGTAGGAGTTGTGGTGAAAGCAATAAATAAATATGGGAGTTTTACCCACCGAAATATCCTCGCCGGTTTTCTGGAGGAAATCCTAGAATTTCAATTCGAAGAATAAAGACCGCGAATTCCATGGCTTGTAAGAAATATGTTTTTTTGAAAACATCCCTAATCTTCTGATGTATTATGACTGGGATATAACTACTTCCCCCGGTATGGTTAATTGAGTGCCAATAATTGCATGTTACGGCAATGATGTTGAATTCTTCCATTCTCATGTCCCAAGATGGATGTTGATAGTTTTGATCATAAAGCCCTACAATTTGACACCAGAATTATAACTCTCAGTGCAATAGCTCTGAAGATATCGTTATTCTATGCTAGAAATAACTTGTTTCGGCAGCCATATTAGATTCATCCCTTTTCATGACCCAAGTCGGTCACCATCATTGACTGATGATTTTGGCCAAACACTCTATGATTGATACCAAAATCATAATTGTTGGTGTAACGGTTCGGAATAGGTGGTTGCTTCTATGCTAGAAACAACTTGTTTCGGCAGCCATATTAGATTCTTACGTTTCCATGATCCAAGACCATCCTTACCACACAGGTGATCACCATCACTTATTGATCATTTTAGTGATAAAACTCTACAATTTGACACCAAAATCATAGTTGTAGGTGTAATAGTTTCGAATATGTTAGAAATGACTTGTTCTGGGAGCCATATTGGATTCATCCCTCCCCATGGCCCAAGACGGTACCTACCATTATTTATTGGTCATTCTTTTAAACCTTACAATTTGGCACCAGAATTATAGCTCTAACAACAAGTGTAATAGTTCCAAAGATATCTTTAGAAATAACTTGTTTTGGTAGTCATATTGGATTCTTACCTTTTCATGACCCAAGTCAGTCACCATCAACCAGTGGGTCACCATCACTTGTTGATCATTTTAGAGATAAAATTCTTCGATTTGATTCTAAAATCATAATTGTAGGTGTAATAGTTCCGAAATATTTTGTTGTTAGTATGTTAGAAATGACTTGTTTCGGTAGCTATATTGGATTCATCCCTCCTGATCGCGTAAGACGGTGATCACCATTATTTATTTGTTTATAATATCTTCTGTAAATCTCTACAATTTGACACCAGAATCATAGCTCAAGGTGTAATAACTCCTAATCTGTGGTTGCTTCTGTTCTAGAAATAACTTGTTATGACTGCCATGTTGGATTTTCCCGTTTTATGGCTCCAGGTGGATTACGATCATTTACGAACTGTTTCACTTAGAACACCCTGCAATTTAACATTAAAACGAGAGCTTTATTTGCAATAGTTCCTAGGATATAGTTATTTGTATGCTAGAAATAGTATGCTCCAGCGACCATATTGAATTCACCCTCCACACGCACCAGATGGCCACCATCACTTTTCCTAATACTTGCCTCTCAACTTATACAGTGACATCATTCAGAATATTGTTTCATCAAATTGCACACGGGGGACATTTTGGTGTACCGTCAAAACCTCGACAACAAAACATCGCCAGAAAATATCGACTTACAATTCACGGACAGGTAAAAACACCGACAGTACATTTCTCAAAACCTCGCCAGCAAAAACCTTGACGACAAAACCTCGCCAGCAAAATCTTCGACGACAGAACCTCGCAAGCAGAAACCTTGACGACAAAACATTGCCAACATAAACTTCAACGGCAAAACGTCGCTAGCAAAAGCCCGTACGTACAACGCGCTTCAAATGGCAATGCGATTCTATTTAAATTCTGTAAGGGTAAAGGGAAAATTTACCTCAACAGTGAAAAATCTTGTGCGCTAATTTTTACTCACTTTCACATATCCGAATGATTGTACGTTGTATGGTAAAAAGGGAGCGGCAGGTTTTGCGAGAGCAAGCGGTGAAGGAATAAATGGATCCTTAAAATGGGTTGTACGTGCACAGGGGCGTAGGAGCCGGGGGTGCAGAGGGGGCAGTTGCCCCCCACGATTTTTGGTGGGGGGGCTAGGTACATATTTTGCCCCCCCCATGATTTTATACCTGCATAAAAACAAAATTGGTTTGGTCTTTCATTGCAAAGCATTTTGTTTTTTGCCCACCATAATTTTATACCTAAATGAAAATAATAGTGGCTAGGGTTTTCACTTTCAAGGAATAACATATTTTGTCATATTCAAACACCATGATTTTATATGTAAAATAAAATCAAAATTTGCTTAGCTCTCAGTTTTAAATCTATTTATATTCTAGGTGGATTTTAAAATTACATGTTTAATTATTTTTACAGTAGGGTCATTTTTTTTAAATGTAGTGTTTTAAAATGGATATTTAACAGTTTACGCTAACTATCCAAGTTTTAAATGTTATTTTAGCGGTGAAAAATCATCGAAAGAAGATAACGAGAAGATTTTAACTTGTAAATTGGAGTGTAGCTTGAAAGGTAATGACTTTTGTTAAATCTAATTTAGTATAGAAATATCTACGATCGTGGGCGGCTGTTAGGGGGCAAGGTGCTATTACCCCGTCACTTTTTTGAATTGACCTTTAAATCTATATGATTTTATATAAAAATATGAAGTTTATCCTTCTTGTCCCCTAACTTAGTAAGGAATCTGATACCACAAAATCTCTTCTTCAACAAGTGATATTGCTTTTGGTGCTCATTATGACTGTGCCTGCTTCTTCTGCTACATCAGAACGTAGTTTCAGTGCTCTTCGTCGACTAAAAACGTACCTGAGGGCTACCATGTCACAGGAACGCCTAACACATATATTGCTTCTCCATGTGCATGGAGAAAGGTCGGCTGCGTTAAACTTGCACGATGTGTTCAGTGAGTTTATAAGCAGGAATGAGGAGAGAAAACGTGTTTTTGGTAAGGTGTAGGGTGTTTCCAATCTCTCATCTCTCCAAGGTAACTGGCTAAATATAACTTGTAATGACAAAGTTACAACGATGTACATATATAAAATGTTTATTATTAATGTAATTTAAGCATGTGGGTGGGAGTAAATAATATAATCGGAAAATATATATGAGGCGGAAAGCGAAAACGGACCTCTTGTCGCAATTTCTTAATTTTCAAACTTTGTTGTTTTCAAATTCAGTGATAAATTCTAAACAATTCGATACCACATTTAGCATCTTATCTTAATCATTGAGAAAGTTATAAACCATAGTATATCCTCATGGTGGCAAGAATCTATTTTCTATGGATTAAGCTGTTTAGTCATTATTTTAGAGTTCTATTGGAATCTGAACGACTTGTTGATCGATACGAGCTTGTAAAGGTAAAAGTAAACTACAATAATCCGCTACAAACCGTTTTTTGATGTTTTCGACCCCATTTTATTTAGTTTCTACTGAAAATTTTACTCATCCGCCAAGAGGTCCTTTTTCGTTTTCCGCCTCACAATGTAGGTAGTGCCCATATATAAATTTTATGTATTGTTTATTTTCTCTGTATGTGTGTTTTGTAATCGATTAATACGTGTGTAAATATTTATGTTAGAACTTTATTTAAAAACTTGTCATTTTGTCAGGTTGTTGATTTTGGATATGATCTGTGACCAGACTAAGACAAGATAGTTGGAAAATAGATGAAGCCTTTAGCTCCAGTAGTAGTTTACGTGTTAATTATGTCTCAATTAAGTAGGCGTGAAAGTATATTTAGCGTAACCATCTTGGCTTGGTTATAAAAGAGAGTAATGCTCAGTGTCACGAGTTCTGTTCCTAGTATAAATCATTTTTGAAACAAGTTTCAAAGCGAGAAAGCATTTCTGTCATCATCATCTCATAATTTTCCGGCTGGACAAAACAAACTTCTACAGACAGACCAACCTAATTCGTATTCGGAATTAAGTAGCAATTAGTGAATAATGACCGAAAACTACAATAAATCATATCAACTACACTATGGATGGTGACCATTGGTGATATATTATATTGCAATAAAAATAAAAATCAATTAATATTGTTTACTTCTTAATAATTCATAACCTGGAATAGTTAAAAATAAAAGTAACTCACACTCACTATTAGAAGAAAAAGAACAACACTTGTTGTCATCTTCAGTTTAAGGTGGAATATTAAGTCACATCAAAAGTGAAGTTTATTATAATCGCAAAGTTCAAGGATTACATTTAAGATATGTATATAAGTTGTTTCGTGCACCAAAGAGTCTTTGTGACAATTAGATATAAGTATCTTGGGCTATAATGCACAATAAATATCTAGTTTGGAATATACAACTATGTTGTTATGCTTATCGGCCATTTACGTAATGCATAGATATTTTTTGAGTATTGATACTTATTTACATACAATGATATCGTATTATCATCATCATACGTACATAGATAGACTCTCTTTTAAAATATACAATAGTATAGAATAGATATCACTTTACTTTTCATACGTATAAACATATGCTACACTATTATTTAACAATAATGTCAATTGCATCAGTTATATACATACATACATACATATATATATATATATATATAACAAAGATACATTTATACTGTGTGGACTATGGTACTATGATTTATAATATTTTGCTATGATACCATCTTGACACTAAATAAATACTATATACCTCAGAAAATATTTTTAATTTCATTTTTCTTTTTTCGCTCTGTGTTCTGTTTCGACTTCCAAAACTCAAAACATGATACTCCGCATTGAACATATGATACCGATACGTACATATCACATACACATATATACACCGTTTCTCTCTCTCTCCCCCAAACACACACACACACATAGATACACACACATACACACACACATACATACATACATA
>JAGDQP010014976.1:0-16084 GCA_022664845.1 Lepisma saccharinum | reverse complement strand
TATATATATGGGATGTCTGGATTTGCCCCCCCAACCAAAATGTTGTTCCTACGCGCCTGTACGTGCAGAAGGATACTCAGTGGAAAAATCTTTTCTGTTCTGTCATGTAGATGCTTAAACTTTTTAACCGTCAATTACCAGAACTGAGAAAGAAAGAGCTATCAATCAGGAGTAAACGTAACGAAAAATCTAAAAACATCTATTTTTAGGTAGATTTCAAAGAACCATGTTGCGAATTCCGGAAAATTTCATACATATACATTTTTGTGGTCACGATAATTGCCGACAACTGCTGTTCAAATCTCTTCCAGACTTCGATATAAAATATATACGTACAAAATGTCGGCCGTGTTCGTTAATAGGCCTAATCGGACCAAGGGTGTGGAAATGGGGATGAGGGGGATTGAAAGCAACAAAAGTCACTGTAACTGTTTTATTACATGTCAAATATTCGATTAGTAGTTTTTTCTCCGATGTGTTTCATTTTGAGGGGGGAGCACAACTAGATACCCATAGAAACTTATCCTCCAAATTCGATGTAAATCGGTTGAACAGAGGCTGAGTAAAAGTCAGGAGAATAGACGAAAAGCGACAACGTTGAAAAATCACCGAATTTCAGAAATTATCCTTTCCGTTTGGTGGCCACGTTCTCCTTAGTTGTCCAGCGTGTTGCATAAAACGAGTGACACCTTTGTCCAAACTTCGGGATCTACCTCCACTTGTAGGCCCGGTTGAAAGAAATTTTGTACTGTTAATGACATTTTATATTCCAAAATTGCATTTAACCCAAAATAGCCATTTTTAGGTACTGACGTATGAAATATACATTTTTAGCTGCTGCAGTCAGCTTCAGCTACTACGTTGAGATTTTTTTCTCTTGGAAAAAAATCTCCTTTGGAGTATTACGAATATCTTGTACAAGACTAAAAGTAATTAAATAAGACATTGAATAATAATAATAATAATAGAGCTACGATAAGAAGTATTTCAGAGATTACAGTAGGTGAATTAACAGTATGTTCATTGAAACTCCACTAAAATCAGCTGTTCATAGTACTTAAAAAAAAATTGATTTTCAAAAATTAACCAAAAATTACATATAGGTTAGAAAGCAATGCAAAGTGTCATGGTACGTAGGTAATTGTTGAAACTTTATCAGTAATGTATATTTAAGACCCTAGCCACTATATTCCGGTCAAAGAAAAAAACAGAATCGTCTTATATTTATTTGTCATACAAAACTATTAGTCAAGTTCAAGGGTTTGTTATGGTTGAATTCAAATTAATCCAAACAATCACTTTCAGAATTAAAATGAGCTACAAAAAACTTCTAAGGACTTCAAAATTTTGATCCAAACATTTTCTCAATTTTGTTTAAAGTAGGCCCCAAGTTCATATTAGCCCCATTTTACGGTACATATCCGCTAAAAAGAAATCGATTTGTGGAGCTTCCTAAATGGTCTTGCCAGTACATTTCTAAAGGGGTAATGGGCCTATTTGAATTTTTCCTTTCTACCATAAATAAATTTGAATTATGATGAAAGTAACTCATAATAAATCTTCCTCGCTTCCACTGTGTTCACTACCATTAGTTTTATGCTAGGTGAATTTGGCATAAGGAAAAGCTTTATTGCCATTATCGAAAAGAATATGAAATATGAACGAGCTTGAGCGTTCTGTGGTCATACAAGCATTTAAGTACGTAAATAATTATTCATTACGAGCACACGCGCGTTCACTTTCCCGATCCAGTGGCGAATTGTGACCACAAACTACATCTGGAGTTATTAGGCTGCGGATTTCGCCAAAATGCCTACCTTTTCCTGAAGTGGAAATCATATTTAGGGTCATTTTCAGTGGAAATATACTAGTTTTACTGTAGCTAGAATATCTATTTCATACGTCAATACCTAAAAATGCCTATTTTGGGTTAAATGCAAGTTTGGGATAAAAATGTCATTAACAGTAAAAATAATTGTTTTTAGATTTTCGTCATGTTTACTCCTGATTGATACCTCTTTGTTTTTCAGTGGCACTTAGAGTGAAAGAGTTTAAACATCTATGTGACAGAAAAGAACATATTTTTCCATTGAGTAGCTTTCTGCATGTGCAACCCAGTTTAAGGATCCACGTATTCCTTCACCGCGTATGCTCGCAAAACCTGCCGCTCCCTTTTTACCCTACAACAGACAATCAGTCGTAATATGTGAAAGCGAGTAAAAATTAGCAGATGCTCATGGATCGTGTATTTCAATAGCAGCATCTTCTACAAAACAGACTGACTAGAAAACCGCACACTGTTTTGATAATAAGTAGGGATAAGGTAATATTGTGGGAAACACTGGAAATCGTGTCAGGATGATCGGCAACAGGACGAACTATGCATTTCTTCTCAAGTGCTAATCTGAGGTCCACGACGTTTTATAATTCTATCAATTATCATTAATAGTTTTGTGGTAGTAACAATCTAATATTACTCTTGATTGACCTTGCGAAGAAACGGTGTCGTATTATTCGTTAAAATATAAATTGGTGAGAAAATAGAGATGTGGCAAATGCCATGATTTAGTTTTGTACAGAACTGCCATTGTTGCGTGTGGAAAAAGTCAAGAATTTCCAGTGAAAATTCATGCACTTCAAGTCCTAGCTTTCTATTACAAAGAACTTTGAAAAGATTTGTTGAAGTCTTTTATGGGTGAAATATTCTTTCTTATGTTAGTTTCCTAATTTCAGGAAACTTCCTGAAAGCCTGACTCATACAACTGAAGAAAATTTCCATCCCATCAAAATAGGGCAGAACTTTCATCTTACAGTTCGACAACTTTTGATTAATACTTGTAGACTTTCTCCTAGTTTTTGTTCACTTCCATTAATTCTGGGGTCCCAAAATTAGGAAATTAGTTTTGTAGATGTTAATAACATTTCTTCAGCATCTCACAAAATATTGTTGCAAAATGCACAAAATAAGCGTACTGTTTTTTCTCTACAATGTGATATTTTCTTACACAAGAGACAAATGAAATGTCTTTTTTCTATTTTCAAGAAAATTACCATTACAGACCATGCCAAACATAACCCATGTAAGAGGTTTGAAAAGGTTCGTAAAATCAGTTTCGTAATAATTCTAGTAGAACACATATTGATATTACGTTGATAATAGCGTTGCATATCCTCCTTTTCAACGTTGCATTTAAACTTGTAACAATGATTGAACGTTTACATGTTTAATTGTTGAACTAACTATTGAAAAGGGGGCTACTAAACGGTATTATTAACGTTTCTTTCCTATATGTTGTATTGGCGAAACAGAAACTTACAACATAAAAAGGTGAACTAAAAATAAAAGAATATTTTAAATCTTATGTTGTTGTTATTATTATTTCTGATATATAATTATGTACAGTGCACAGAAAATTTACATATTCTATAAATTCTTTTGTACAAAAAACTATACAGTGAGGTAAAATATTCATATAATCAGGTACATAGATAAAAAATATTTTTTTTTTTAAATCTAATTTTAATATCACGTAAAATGTAGTATAAAAACTCTATATTCTTAGTTGACGTGCTCTCTCTTTACGAGATCTAAACCAGTTTTGATTCTTCAATGAGAAGTTTTAAGAAATCCAATAAAAAGAAAAACAGAGATTCAGTGATAAGTTTCCTAGAGTTTACTAAGTGTGGTCTTAAGTCATTCATGTGAAGTTTTTTTTCGGTAGATCTATGAGAGAAGTTTCTTACATGTTCAACTAATTTATTATCCAGCGTGGCGAAACTCCAAAATACATTTTTTTTAAATGAAAGTGGCAATTGTGAGGTAATTACGCAATACTTATGCTTGCAGTTAAAGAGCACTGAACTAATCTTCTGAAATTATTTTAGTTCTTTTAAAGTTGAAGATGAGAAAGAACAAGAAGTATCAGTTCTTCAGTTTATGTTAATCAACACTCGAAAGAGAAAACAAAGTAATAGAACAGACGGAACATTTCTGTTTCTCTGAGAGTCTAGAAAAACAGGGAATCTTTTTAACAGTGCGTAGTTGGTCTTGTTAAACTAATTTATGGTAGTCATTTTCCTTTCCACTGCTTCATTAAACAAGTTGTCGGCGGTTTCTTCGTCCACCCACGTCAGCATCGTGGTAACACTTTGGTCGTCGCCTTCACACGTCTGTTTAGTAGAGAGTTCTTCTTCTGCTACTTCATGTTGAGGTTGCTCTCGCACTTGTGGCTTCGACGGAAGATAATTTACTGGTGACGTCACATGGTACGTTTGTCTTTTGCTCATCGCTTTCTTAAGAGCCTGCAAGAAAGAAAGAGAAAAATAGTTCTATAAATATATTGCTGTATATCGGTGACTAAAGCTTAAAGGAACATTTAAAATTAAACATAATTCGCTAAAATAATGAAAGAAAACATTTGGACATTTTAAACGTTTTATCTGCTTTCTATACTGTAAGAAATTGACTTTTTGTACACTTCACATAAAAATCGACTCTGATCGCTGTGCAGCTAGACAACAGTTTAGCAAAATTGCCGAGAGCAGGGATCGAACGAGGATCTTCACGGAGATGGCCAACTGCCTCAACCAACTGAATTCGAAGAAGACGATAAATCAGTCACTTTTCTCTGCTATATATGGAAGACGTTTGATTTGAAAGTCTGAATAAATTAGGATATATTCTGAAGAAAATGTAAAAAATACACTGTATATAAAGTAAACACGAAAAAATAAATAAAGAAGTACACAGCAATCTCTAAACTCCACCTTCATAAAGACGTGATAACTTCCTGTACTAATTTTTGTATTCTTTTACATCAAATTATGACAATTTCTGAGAAGATGTGTATGAGAAGTGGATTTTTTACAGTGTTTATTTGTGGTATTTAGCGTACTAGAATTTGACATTATACATGTGTAGAAAGCACGGATTATGTCCGTACCGAATGATGTACGTAAACAATGTGAAATAAGCGTGTACAACAAACAACTGAAAACCAATAAGGATTACAAGCATCAATACGAACAATAATTCGATTTTTAAAGTCTAGTTAGGAAATATTAGAAATGTCTTCGCACTGCGATCACTTTAAAAGTATTTTTAAGTCTAAAACTTTAGAACTTTGTTCCAAGAATTGATTGCAAATTCGCAAACACTATAACTATCATCTTTAAAAATTGCGATGTTTTGCAATGATGATGTCTAAATTTGTGCAGAACGTAGAAACTTACATTGCTGTCAGACGTTTGAATATCTTAGCTGGTTAGTTAGATTAATTTAGTTAGTTAAATGCTTGTGCTCATCTCCATCAATTTGTTTAAATTTCTCGTCTCGTTTGCAGTAAAGAATCAAATAGTTATCTTCATTCTCTCTTTTGACAAAAGTCCAGCAGGAATCTCGATGTTCCAAGAAAAATCCACTACTACATTTCAAATGTGAAAAAATAGCTAATCGTAACAGTCACAAGCTCTGTCCTTTAAGTTAAAATTGCTACAGAAGGTAGATAATATCGTAAGCTTTATCTAACTAACTAACTCTATGGCTTATGGAACTCGCAAGTTCATCGCCGCAGTAACAAACGTTCGCCATTGGATTCTTTCCTGGGCAACATCAAGTCAGTTTTCATCACGAACATCTCTTCTAATATTGTCCTCCCAACGACGTCTAGGTCTTCCTAATCGTCTCCTTCCATTCGGCCTTCCAACCAGGATAGAATATAATCTTAGTTTTCCCCCCATTCGAGCTACATGGCCTGCCCATCTTAATTGTAGCGATTTTATTATTTTTGCAACATCTGGTGAATCGTACAGTCCGTGGAGTTCTTCATTATGCAGTTTCCTCCACTCTCCAGTCACCTCGTCCCGTTTCGGCCAGTATATCTTTCTCAAAAACTTATTTTCGAACACACGTAATTTATGCTCATCTGCTAGGGTCGTACTCCAACATTCGCAACCGTAAAGTATTACCGGCAGAATAACCGTTCTGTATATTTTCAAATTCAATTTCCTTGATATTAATCGCGATGTTAGAAGTTTTTGGACTGAATAGAAACATGCGTTGCCCGATACTAAACGACTTTTAATTTCTTCCGTGACCTCATTTTTGCTTGTTACGTATGCTCCCAAGTATTTAAATTTGTTTACTTTATCTATGGCCTTATCCCTAATTCTTATGTTTTTATTTCCTTCATTCTCTCTGTTTCGACTTGTTATCATGTATTTTGTTTTATTTATGTTTACCTGTAGACCTATCTCATCGCACGCTTCTACTAAGACATCGGTGTTGCTATGTAGTGCATCTATATCTTCCCTTATAAAATCTACATCATCCGCGTATACCAAAAGTTAATTCAAACCATTCAAAGATAGTCCATTTGTGTCCCCTTTAATGTTTAAAGTCGCATATTCTAACGCAAAGTTAAACAGTAGTGGTGACAAGGCATCACCTTATTTCAATCCGTTGCGAATCTTGAAACTATCTGACATATTATACTCTGTACTCTGCTTATGGGGTCGCTGAGATACATCTTCACTAGTTGAACCAATTTTTTTCGGAATTCCAAATCGTATCGGGATACTGTATAACATTTGAATTTTGATAGTCATATGCTTTCTTAAAATCAATCAATCAGCTGGTGAATCGTCCTATTGTATTCCCATTTCTTCCCCAAAATTTGTCTCAAGGCAAAAATCTGGTCTAACGTGGATCTGTTTCTTCTAAATCCACATTGGTGATTTCCAATTATTTCATCCACGTATACACTTAGACGTGTTAACAGAATATTACTTAATATCTTGTAACAAGTTGGAAGTAACGAGATTCCGCGGTAATTATTACAGTCCGATTTATCGCCTTTTTTGTAAATCGGAACTATTATTGAGGGTTTCCATTCCTTTGGGAGCTTGTCCTTTCTCCATATAGCACTTATCAATTTATGTAGTTCCTTGATTAGTGTCGTTCCTCCCACTTTCAAATTCCTCTGTTTGTTCCCCGCTGTGTACATTAAGAAGTTTGTCGAAATAACTTTTCCACACATCGACAATTTTAGCCGGATCCGCCTGAAGATCTTCACGTTCATTTCTAATCATTCCTAACCTCGGCTGGTAACCTTTTCTTTACGAGTTTATTCCTTTGTATAGATCTCGAATGTTATTTGTCTTCCCGTTTTCCTCAATCTCCTGAATCTTCTGCGTCGGATATTCTCGCTTTTTGTTTCTGAATTCGAGTGTGGCGTTTCGTTTCGCGTTACTGCAGTGGTTCGTATTTGCTTCGCCTTTATTACTTAGCCACTGTTGCATTGCTTGTTTTCGTTCCTCATGAAGCTTAAGGCGTTCTTCATCAAACCAAGGTTTGTTTTTCTGTTGTTTCTTCTTACTTACACGTTCCTTCGCTGCGCTCTTAATTGTTTTACGAATTGTCTCCCACATCTTACTTACATCAATTTCATTATTAATATCATCATTATTATTACTCGAGTCGGCTAAGATTTCGAACCTATTTGAGAGTTCGAGTTGGTAATCTGCTTTCGTGTTCAGATTATTTAATCGTTTAACTTCGAATTTCAGTTGTTTTGAACCCTTGCTTTCTCTGTTCGCGATGCATAACTTTTTCCTTACTTTCGTGATAACTAATTGATGATCGGTATCACATTCCGCTCCTCTGCACGACCTAACGTCCATTACGTTGGTGTGTCTTCGTCTATCTACTAATACGTGATCGATCTGGTTGAGAGTTTTGCAGTCCGGAGATACCCATGTGTATTTGTGTATGTCTTTGTGTTCAAAGTACGTGCTCTTTACCAGTACGTTTTTCGAAATCGCGGAAGTTATGTCTTTCTCCATTGTTGTTGGTCTTTTCGTGAAGGCTGTATTTACCTATAGTAGGTCTATATTTTTCTTTGCTCCCTAGCTTTACATTGAAATCACCCAACACAATTTTCGAATTGTACTTTGGAATTCGGTCGAACAGCCTTTCTAGCTCATCGTAGAATATATATTTGTCGTTATCAGTAGCCACCTCGGTCGGAGCATAGACATTTATTAAAACTGTATTGCCCCATCCAGTACGTAGAACTATCATAACGTATGATAGTCTTTCGTTTACGAACTCTATATTCTGAACCCCCTGAAGGATACTGTTCTTAATGAGAAATCCTGTTCCGAAATCGTGAGACTGTGTTCCCCCGTAGTAGAAAGTGTACTTGCCCTGTCGGATGCTATGTTGACCCTCCCACCGAACTCCTTGTATCGCTAATATGTCTAGCTCGTACTTCTCGGTCTCGCGTACCGCCACCTGAAAAGCGCCCGTTTGGTATAATGTTCGTACGTTCCACGTTCCTATTCTAAGGGCTTTCTTAATCCTGTTCTTGGAGCGCCCTGAAGCAGTCCCCGCCAGTTCCGAACGAGGGACTAGTTTACCTCTGGAATATCTTACCCCAGGAGAATTCATGAACCATCTGTTACTATTTCTTGACATGTTTCAGCGGTGTAGAGTTGTCAGCTCTACGACCTCGCAGTAAAGGTAGACATTTAGGATGTGCTCTGTCCATCTCTGAGCCTTGATAATGTCATTCACCTTCAGCCTTAGAGAGGTAATGGTGATGCTGCTTAACCTCACAATGATATTTTTGTTCGGGACTATCTTTTTCTAGCCTTTGTAGATCCCTCTACTAACTGCAAGGCATCAGTACTGGTTTTGGCCTACCCCGGAATATTTCCGGTACCCACCATATCTGGTTGGTATTCCCCTATCCGCCACCTGGGGAGGCGCCTGGTGGGAGACCAGTAACTCCAACCCGGTCCAGAAAAAAAAAAAATAACTCGAGTAAGGTCTAAATATGGTTCTTGAACATTCTGTTTGGTATTACACTTCTTCACGTAAGTTCCTTTACTTTTACTCTCCTCACTTCCCTTTTTGTATTTTTCTTCTGTTCACGATTTACGTTAGAAGCAGCGTACGGTCTTCCTCTCAAGGAACGTTGTTACGTGCGGTTCGTTGCGTGTTATAAAATGGTAAGTAAATCATATGGAATTTTCTCGTGACGTGTCGGCATTTTACAATTCGAGATTGACTGATATTTTTCAGTGTTTAATTATGAATTTTAATATAATTTTCCGCTGCCCATTTCCAAAGGTAAGGATAAGGTTAAATTACTTTTGGGACATTATACATATAATACGCTTCCTGTTATGAGAATTAATTAATTAAATTCCCCAGGCAAACTACAAATTCTAGAACAAATTTCCATATATTTTGAGGAAACATTATAGAAAAAGTATAATACAAGAAAATTCTACGTCTCTTGGTTTTCTTTTGCAGAAAAGCGCTAAGCCTGGATTCTGAATTGTAAGAACAAACGCTGGAAGTTACTCTATTGAAATGGGATTTGGAGCCATGGTTGGGAGGTGATTCCTCGCACTTACATTGAAATTACTTCCTTAATACCTCATGGAACTGTGTAACGTTTATTTTATAGGAAGTAATCAAATATTTAATTCACTCAGACTCACAAATAATTCCCTAAAAATTTTCCCTATATATATATTCGAGCCAAGAAATTGTGGATTTATTTTCTCTCTAATAGCCAAATGAATCAGTGCCGTAGTAAGGTATCAAGAACAGAGTTATGTGACATTTAATTACATTTTTGTAAAGTACATGGAGAATTTCTTTGTGACTTTTCTTCTTAAAACAAGTATTGTACTTCTTTCTTTGCAGAACCAAAGCTAAAGAATAGGCTAATTAGATCAAGGACTTTCCATACCTAATGTGTTTCCATGTATTCACTCTCTACAGTTTGTAAAAATGATTTCTCTCATCAGATCAAAATGTATCTTTTTGTTATTTATAGAACGACAAAAGCGTTATGTATTCGACAAGTATTCAATGTTAGTTTTTAAGGTATCCTCACATTACAAAAGCACGTTCGAGCAAAGCAAAGCGTAGCAAGTCGCTTACGTAATGCTTCGTTCCGCTCCACTCTATACTCAGTCGATGTGCACGCCACCATTTAAATATATTGATTTAGCAGAACTATTAGACAACTTCATTCCAACTTGCTCTTTTCGTATACGACTTCCCCATCAGAATTTTGGACTTTAATCAAAGTTTCAGTTTTAATAGAATAGTTCAGACGACTATTTCGAACACAATTTAAATACATAATTTACTTTATAGTACATAATGACAACAATAATAAATCGACATATTATACTCGCTGTACATTAGAACAAAAAGCAAAATAAAAATTACATAAATATAGAGTCGATTCATAGAGAGTTAACGATATTTTTAATATTTCAATTTCTGTTCGTTATTTATCTTGTAACAGATTGATTGGTTGTTTCAAAGCCAACACATTTGGACTAGATGCTGAGACTGATTAAAATCTCTATTCAGTCCCTTTTATCTGAAGTGTACGGAGAAAAACGGGTATGTTCTAGTTTTAAAACATAGGGTTTGAACTCGTAACAGTACTCCACAATGATAGCTAGCACCTCAGAAACGTTTAATCCAAAAGCGCAAATAATCAATCACCAAGTTAAAGCGGTTATAAGAATTTGAAATGAAGTAAAGGAGAGTTAGACTTTAAAACGCGTTTTACGCGACATTACCTTTCATGCACATACGAGCTTCTTTCCATGTACTCTTCATTTGTTTCTATTTTATTAGTTAAATTTGCCTGCCGCGGTTGTATTAGCAATGGTGCTCAATTCAATAACAAACTGAGTAATTATTTTTTTTACTCCAGTTATTTCTAGTGCTAAAGCCATGGTCTGTTCTCGGCACAGCCATATGCCGTAGCATCCCTGAGGGATGACGCCTTTTGTGAGCACTCTTCCAGGCACAGGAATGGGGAAGGTACCATCCCGACATTCTCCTGGTTAAAATGGGGAAAATTCAGATAACCTCAGTCATGATGGTTCGCAGCAGGACTCTACCAGTAATCTGCTCGCTTCTCCAGTTCCCCACCATAACCACGAATGTTGGGTAAATCTGAATGATAATATTGATCTGCAATAACAGAATTTATGAAGGCGAAGATTGAAAATTCTGAAGGAATATTGCTCAGCTTGTGACATTCTAGCTCTCTAGTGTACATTTAGAGGTTAAAACCAGAATCATTACACCGCACCAAAAGCTATAGTCGTAATAGAGAATTTGCACTTGAAGATATTGAAACACAAAGGACGAGACGGAATTCACTATCTACTCGAAACTAATTTATCTATACCATTAGGAACCAATACTATGAATGTCAAAATAAAAACAATCTTTACTTCTATCATTTATAGAGGAAAGTGATGATTTCAACGTAATTATGCAAATAAATACAATGATGTCTCGGTGCAAATGTAATAACAATATATACGAAAGATCATACAAAGTGAGGAGTTCTATATTAATATTGAATATCTATGAAGATGTATCGTAACCAGGAGGTTCACACTGTGTTCCATAGTAACTAATTGTGTTCAGAAACAAACGAATGCAAGGTTGATTCCTTTCCTGCCTTCCAAATATCGAAAAAGGAATTCTGATTTTAAAAATGTGTGATTAAAAATAGCAGATCCAATGTTAATGAATATAGGAAGCGGAAACGGAAACATGATATAAAATGCTATGAAATCTATAAAATGGACGATCAGGTAAAGCCAAGAGATAGTTTGGAGTGAACAATGATTCCGTTCAAAGAGAATACAGTAGATGTGAAAAGAAATGAGGAAAAAGTGAGGAGAAACATTGTTTTTGATCTCTAAGATAGTGAGAAACCAAGGTTCATTACTTTTAAGAAAAATAAGGAAATGCATCATGACAAAAATGTATATGTTTAGAAATAGAGACAGGAAAAGGACAATTTTAACCTTACATAGAATTTTAAATTAACATACATTTTATTTAGAAATGACAACAGGAAAATTCTAATTTTAGATAAAAATTATATTTGTTTAGTAATAGTAACAGAAAGAGTCTAATCTACAAAATATGTGTTTAGAAATAGAAACAGGGAAATTCTAACCGCACAGAAAATTTATGTGTGTAGAAATAGTAACAGAAATGAATTAACCTGAGGTAAAATTCATTTAGAAATATCAACAGGAAAATTCTAATGTTACGTAATACTGTTTTTGGTAAAAAAATAGTACCAGGAAAATTCTAACTTGCAAAAGATTTGTTTAAAATGGAAACAAAGAAATTCTAACGTTACATAAATTTATTTGTTTAGAAAAAATAACAGGAAAATTCTAAGGGGAGTCTACATTAGGCAACATTGCTGTGCGTGCACATGTGGCTGAGTACTCTCAAAACGACGAAATCATCGGTCGTTTCTTTCCTACTCTGAACTTGGAAAACAGAAAACACGACAAAGAAATATATTTGTATAATTAATTACTGCAGAAATTACTATATTATTGGCAGAATGCAATACAATAGGTTGAAACACACACACGAAAGAAGAAACATATAAGAGTCGAAATCATTTATATATGCTGTCTTAATCAATTTGCAGTATTACTGCTAACACTGGTCATAGGTTTGCCAGATTGTGTATATACATATTTTTATATTCAACAAGCGTTTTAATATGTACTCATGTACAGTACGAAATATTTCCGCTATATTTAAAAAAAAAATCCTTATTTTCGAAATAGTTATTAAAATGATTGAAAACAGTTTTTAAAAATATTTTCATTCGTACTTGCAAGAATTTTAACGTCAGGAGGTTATTTTGTAAATAATTCCATCAATTATATATTTTCTTTTTAAAAAATGCAGTTCACAATATATATTCTAGTATTAGTTCAAGCTTTTGCTTTAATCTGTTTGGAAATAAGTCCAAATACATGTTTTGTATAATGACATTTTTCATAAACCTATGTTTAACAACATTAGGGCATTTTGAAGTTTATCAACATACAATTTCGAGGTTTATTCCACAAAACTAACGAAAATAATTTTGGTTCTTAGTACCTGGCAACGCTGTAAACAGCGACAAAAGAAATATTGTAAAATGCAGCATATAAATAATTTCGGATATTTTACATGTATTTACGTACTGCAGCGCATTGTGGCAACACATTTACTCATTTGCGCAGTAAGTAATGACGAATATTCTCTTTGTCTCGTTTTCTGTTTTCAAAGTTCGGAGCAGCAAAGAAACAGCAGCTGTTTTCGCTGTAACGAAACAGTCTTTACCAACATGTGCACGCACAGAAATTTAGCCTAATATAGATTCACCATCACCTACAAAAATTTGTTTAGAAACAGCAACAAAGAATTCTAACTTTACAGAGTACTTATTTATCTAGAAACAGCAATAGGAAAATTCTACTTTACATAAAATGTATTTGTTTAGTAATAGAAAAATTGTATCAAAGGTGTTGGAAAAGATGGGATGAGAAAGAACTGGAGGATATATTTTTCTTATACTTGTGTACGAATCACAACAAAACGATAAACAGAAGTAGAAACAAAACTTAAATATGTGAGACAAGGACATTACCTTAAAACATGGACTATTGACGACAGTTGTGAGAGAACAACATTTAGGAAATTAAGCTGAATCTGAAAAGGAAATTGATGTGTGCTTAAAGCATGAGAATAATGAATGAAGCTGTTTCCGGATGTATGTGCCGTGTCTAGCAATAGCGTGTGTGATTAAAACTGTGCTAAATTTAAATACGTGTGTAGCCATAGCATGCAATAAATGAAAGGACGTTACCTATTTATTAAATCTCTATACATAAGATACTGTAAAGATAGTGTGTGTGTGTGTTTGTGGGAGGGGGGGATACGCTAATAGATAACAGAATTAAAATGTAATGTATGATTCGAGGCTAAAGAAGTAGAATAGGTTGTCAGTTTTAAATGTTTATTAAGAATTTTGAAAAGTGTTAAGAAATGCTGAAACAAAGAGAGATGTGAGATGATGGTGAATAAAGATTAATTAATGAATTTTTATGGATAGTTAAGCAATGTTCAAGTTTTATTTATACAATCATTAAATGAATTGTTTTCATGAAATCCCTCGTTACATGGAAGGGAAGAAATTTATCAAAGGGTGGTGAAAGAGAATAATAAAGCAGGGAACTAAAGAATGGAGAGGAACATTTTTATTGAATTGAAAAATTAAAATAGGCAAGTGCAACAGACAATTGGCGAAATAATAATTATAATGATAGTAAAGAAAATAAACTGTAAAAAATTATAACCTATAATGAAAAACGCAATGCAATCTGTGAACAAAATAGAGGGGAAAAAGGTTGAGGAAGAAACTTGTTACATCTGATCAATATTAATAAGGAGCAATTGAGAGTGTCGCCTAGGGGTGGAATCTTCTTTTTACTGTCAATCAACTCAATTAGTGAGTACTCTAAGACGAATTGTTATTTTGGAATTTTTCCTTATGCCAGATTGTTAGTTAATTCTATTATAGTTTAGTTTACAAGCAAGTAAATACAAAATATCTCTTAATCCACCCAGTTGAAATAATCTTGACCTGGAAATCAAGATAGCCTCTTGCACTCTTTCTGATCTTCAGAACTTCAGTTTGTAGTTCAGTTAGTTGGTGAGCGTCTGTCTAAATTTAAGCCCACGTGTCGCATTTGTTAGAAAGACATAAAACAATTTACGAGGTAATATTCTTTTTAAATTCTTAAGTAATTTTTACGTGTTGCCCACCATCATATCACAGAGCCAAGAAGTGGTCAAGAGAAACCACAATCCTTTAACAAGCTGTAGAACTTGGTCAAAATTTGAACAACAGTGTATGAGATATACTCTTTCGAGTGAGACAGGTAGCTGGCCGGCCATAGCCTCAAGTCAGTTGGAAAGTTACAATAACTCTACCCTAAGCAGAAACAGGAATTTCTCCAACTTTATTGATGCATTTCGTTCAGTGATAGTCGGCGTAATTGAATCGAAACAAGGGGGAGGTGCCTTTCCACGAAGCTCTAAAATTTGGACTCTTCAACTTTTCCGAGCTGATTGCATGAACTACCTAGGCTACGTCCTGGGGGGATTCAAAGACACCAACCTACATTTTTGAAAATGCATGCAACAAAATGAATAAATGTAAACGGATCTTCAGGGACATCAAAAATCGCGTTGTAATCGTACTATAGTTGTTAATACTGGTATGTAAAGCAGTCGTACACAATAAACAAAATGATGGCTACTCTTGGCTTCCTATAAAAAAAGTGTTGTTAACTCATTTAATAATTTGTAAACAAAATGAAAAGCGATATGGGTAGAGTGAGTATGAGCTTAGTCTCAGTCTTAGCAAATTTCAGCAAATCTATTTGCACTTCATCCGAAGATTATATGTGCTTGAAAATTCAAAAAAAGAAACATTCAATAGCTACTGCCAAAGGAAATCAATTAATTAAAGCTAAGAGAAACTAACGAAATCTTGTACCCAACCACAAAGCTAAACCCGTGGACTTATGTAGTATAGGCACTGGGAAGACAGTGTAGGTTAAAAGCCTGCTGTCATCTGTTTTCCCTGAGAAACACTAGACAAATGTAGGAATGGTACCTTACGTTTAGAACAGGCTTGCTACCTTCCCTTCTCCCACGCTTAACATTTAGAATAAGAAAGTTATATAACCTTAGTGATTGGAAAATAGCATAAAGTAAACTTAGGACAATGTCTTCCTTTATTGACGTACTCAATACCAATTTTAATGAATCATAATGGTTTCAGTGGATGGAAGTCAGCAACAAATGGGAACGAATAAACCGATGCATTTGTCATCATCACAAGAACAGTTTTATCTTATTGTTTTTGTTAGCATTCGGTCTCGAAATAAAGACAAAGCTAACTGCTATTTGGAAGATGTTGGAAAAACTGTGGGGAATGAGAACATAACTACCCGAAGCGATGAATATGCTAATTTTCAGTTGGTGAAATTATTTTTAGAAATATTCAACAGTATTCAGGAACGTTTTCTCCAAATGACTAGTGCTGTAGTAGTAACCAGTGATTAACAATTTCTAGCATTAGTAGTCACTCGTTAGTACAGCGCTAGTTACTCCCCCCCCCCGCAAAAAAAAAGCGCTGAATATGGATGGCTAAAAATC
>JAGDQP010014975.1:0-43845 GCA_022664845.1 Lepisma saccharinum | reverse complement strand
CATCATTGGGTTCCTCATGGTCTGAAACTTTGGGAACAACTGTGACTAAATCTAATACTGGTAGGTACTATCCAATAGCTTAGCATTATCTTTTGTAAAAAATGACGGTATGGTATTTTCTTTTTGAACGTTCACTTGATTTATACGGTGGCGCTATGCTTTTTTAAACTATTATGTAGCTTGTTTGAGTAAGTAACGAGGGTGTAAGTAACGTTTTACTGCGTTCAATTGATTCTTAGCCGTAAAAAATTAAAGCGTTGCGTGTGTGCTCGAGAATTTGGAAGGGTCACACCTTCCCGTTGGGAGCGGGAGTTTGGCAGAATCACTGACAGGTTAAGAACAACAGTACCGCGTTCAGTAAACTTACACTTACGGACACATTTATGGTATTGGTCCAGGGGTACAAACGCACTCTACATTCAGAATTTTAAGCAGAATTAGAATACTTTTAGGCGTAATTATGCATATTTCATACACATTTTATATATGTGTATTTTATATCCATACACAGGGTGCGAAATCATGGAGGAGATGGGACATTTCCTTCCCTCAAGAGATATTAAACACTTTCGAGCTTAACGCAGGTTCTAATTTTATATATTCCACTGAGAAAATACACCTCCCCCACATAAGTTGGGAAGATACCTCCAGGAAACCTGTTGATCCTTGCCAGCACCAATTTCAACATACTTACTTGTTAGGAATCTGTAATGATCTGAACGATCCGAATTCACTAAATTGATTTAGAACTATTCAAAATCTGTTCTTTCTTCTTACATAACTAACAACGTTAGATAAAATTATGGCAGTTTACGTTAGAAATAGTAGAACTTATTGCTTATACGTTAGAAATAGTAAAATAAACTCCAACTAAACCGCCCCAGGTGAAAATTATTATTTAAGGAATCGTTGAATGGGTAAATTCAAAATTTATGAATAATCATCCTTTGCACTCAGCGATTCTGCCAAAAATGTCAGTTTCGGGGGTGTAAGTAGAGTTTTGCAGGTTCTCAATAGATTTCTAGATTTATTTTTTATATTTACTTTTATTTGTTTATTTTTATTTATTCTTTATTTATTTTTGTTGTTGTTGTTGTTGGGGAAGGGTGCTCGAGAATTTGGGGATAACACCACCACTGAAAGTGTCTGACAGAATCCAGGTTGCACTGCTTTGAGTAACTTCTAGTACTTCCTGGAGGAGACGAAAATGAATATTATGCTGCTTAGGTCATAACAGAGTCTCATACATTAGAAAAATGCTAAGTGCAAAGATAATTCTTACGCGTTGTTACAAAAGTTCTGAACTGCAAATCATAGCTTAATTTTCGATAGAAAGTAATTACGTATGTAAGGATTTTGTCACGGTTTCGAAAGTGATCAGAGTGTCCGGGTTGAAAATTGACATTTTGCGTTTTATAGATTGCTTTCTGAAGGTTTAAAACTTTTTCAAAGCATATTGTTTTCGCATCAACAGGCGTGCAGCACACAGCCCCGTGGCAACTAGGAATGTCGCGGATTTCCGATAAGTAATGGGGAGGCACGCGAATTCGAGCCCGCTCCCGGCTACCCTCACTGAAGGGTTGCAGAGTTTTCATCAGACTTACAATATGAATACCGGGGTGTTACTCCAATGCACTAGATTCTACCTTCCCCATCCCTGCACCGGAAAACTGAACGTCGAGGGACGTCATCTCTCGGACGTAACTGAGTTATGACAAAATTGTCTATTCAGTCCATAAAAGAAAATTGGGAAGCAATCCAGATTATGGAAAGAACAGAACAGAGTAACCTATCCTACATCTCCTAATTCAGTTTAACAGAACCAACTTTAAATAATTTCAGCTAATCTAACGCAAAGAATGTGTAGTAAATAAAAAAATCAAGAAATTGAATGAAAAATTCGCGGTCATGAAAGGTACTTCTAACACGGAATATAGTTTTTTTTTTTAAAAAAAAAAGGATGTAGAAAAATTCAACGATGTATCTGCATGGAGTGTCTTGATGAGTACGTTTCCACGAACTAAGCTGAAGCGTTTTAATTCTGTTACAAAACATTACATTTCTTCTGCTACAAATGCTGAACCTAGATATCCCAGTTGCCTGCCTAGTGCTCTACAATTAAGCTACTACAGCCACGACCAAGTTCTGTGTACTTGAGTATCCTTTTGCTTCAGCTGAGTGGAAAGTAAAGACAATCGACTACAAGTGGAGACTTTTAATTCAAAAATATTTTTTAATGGAGAAAGCCTTCCCGGAATTGTGTAACAGGAAAGAATTAGACGCTAGTTTCCTTCACATAAAGACCTCGTTGACTTACTTGTAGATCACTCGTCCGGAATCGGGGATCCTGCTTTCATTCCCAGTAGTGGTAATTGATTATTTTTCCTTTATTTTTACACAACTGGATTACCGGTACCATTAATGATATCTTGATGTAAAGATATGTTGCATGTAATTCTCTCGTACCATCCCAGCATTTGCCTCGTGTGACCGAGGGAAACCAGGGAAAACCTCAGTCAGGATGTCCGGACCCGGGTTTGAACCCGCGTTCTCCCCATTGCTAAGCCAATGCTTTACCACTGAGCCACGGCAGCTGGGTATAACATTTTGAAAAATAATATGCAGGAAAAAATTATAAAATGCCTTTACACCCCTCAATTTTTCATTTATCGCTTCCTGATACCATCATGTTTCGAAGTACTGACATGAAGCACAAAGGTTGGTATGACTGAACATAGAAAGGTTTCATAATGATAGTATGAAAAATTCGTATATGGGTCTCGCAATGGTAAAAGAGTAAAGGGGATTCACATTGACTATTGCATGAATAGGGAGGGTAAAAAATTTGATTTTCTAAAATCGAAGTAAATAGCGTTGATAACGATAATTTCTAAGTCTAATATACGCTTTTACATATAATTATACATAATAATCAATGGTGGGTCCCACAAACATACAGCCTGTCAAGGATTCCATAATGGTAGACGGATGTAAATATATATATATATATATATATATATATATATATATATATATATATAAGTGTCATTACGAAAACTAGAAACTTAATCAAATACGCATAATACGTGCAGAAAAACAGCCCACCCTGGGAAAATTGTGTAAAATAAAACTGATAAAAATTTGCAATTTCATTACACCAAAATACGCACTAACATTTTCACTATTAATGTGTTGATACGAGAAGGATTACAATTCAGGTGTTTTTTGGATGGTCTGGTTATTATTCTTTTTAAATACGAAGGTAGTTACACATTTTTTAAAACTGCAAAAAATGAATTTAGTTTCGATATTAAGGGATTAGTAGTATAGGGGGTAATTAGTTTCTTTCATTTTAGGTTATTTCAGCATTGTCCCGTATTTTGTGGTGTTATCCCGTATTTTATGCCGAGTGTCCCGTAATTCATTCATCAAAAGGTTTTAACCTTACATACCTCAACAGTAGCGTCAGAAGTAGGAGCATGGTAGGACTAGGACCGATGCTCCTTGGGGTTGTGATTCCTTGAAGTTGTTGGAGCGACATTTACATTATTTGTATTTTCTATGTATTCTGCAGTGCAAACACTAACAAACATAACCAATATCAACACATTATAAGACTTTGTAGTGTTCCCTGAAGTCGAAATATTGACAGAGATGAAAGAACAATTTCCTTTTTTCATTTCCTAAAGACAAAGATTTCCCGGTTCTAAATGAACGGTCGTTGACCCGGTAGATAATTCTGCCTGCCGGTCACCAGGTTTCACTACCATGCAATTATCGCTCTTAGTTCAAACCATTGTCGCTTATGCGAACTGGCAATCCTATATTCCCTAATTCTTGACCTCATCCTGTCATCGAATTGCTGTCACACCCAGCAGTCTGGACCTCGCCCTATCGAATTATTATCTTTTTCGCTCGATGGTTTACTTAATTACTTAAATCACGATACTTCAACAAACAAGAGTAAGTAAAATCTACTGTGCAGAAATCTTTTCACCTCGAAGGACAAAAACTGCTATCGACGTGAGACCGAAGAAGTGGCAGGAAGATGGCTTCAGACAGTGTAGCAAGATGATCTCTATCTTGAATGCTGCACGGTTTTTGTTGTAACTTCACGAATAAAGTAAATAACTGTCAAGAATGATGGAAAACTTTTTACTCAACCTTCTACTTGAACAGTGGCTACAATTAGGCTCTAAATAGTGCACCTTAAAAGGGTAACATCACAAAAATATTTCAATGTTATGGAATGGAGGATGAACTGTAGGCAAACATATGAATCTACTAATAGATTCTCTTCTCAATCAAAAACTGCTCAAATACATTGTTTGTGTAACATTTCAATTGTCATTTGATAAGCCAACAAATCTCATGTAATGTTTTATGTCACTTGTGAGGCTGCCTCATTACATTTGGATTCTGGAAGCATCAATCTCTGAGCTACCCAATTTTAGACGAAGATAGACAATATATATATTTTATATTTGTACTATGGGGAATACTGCCGTATATACACGAATGAAAAATTCATGTGTTAATTTAGATCAATTGCACTCGGTTAGCCTATGTTAAACTTTAATGCAACACCGATACCAGAGGAATGCATCCAAATTACTGGGTATGTTGTTAAAATGCTGAGAAATGAATCAAATTGATGTTGTGGTCTTCTGTACTGTGTTTTGTTATTTTATTGACACAGCATCGTGTTGTTCCGTGTGGAATTGGAAAATATCTATGGCGCGGACTTGGTAAAATATTAGAAGCTTAAATGTGAATCAAAATTTTCGCCTAACATATTTCGTTACCGATTGTATTATACGATTTGGTAGCTACGCTTCATGAGAGTGGAGATAGAATGAAGGAAACAGCAAACTCGAGAAAGTTGGCACAATGCAGTTAATATTTCATAAAGAACAAAAGAAACTACCTATTACCGCCGATCAGCAGGAGTCATTGTACGTATGTATAATTTAAAAATGTTAAGTGAAGATTAAGATGAAATATGAACATTGTTATTTTTTTGCTGCTTCCTGATATAAAATTTACTGTAGTGTGACTTGTTATTCAGTGTTAAAGGTTGGTAGCAGCGGTCAACAGATTTAATCCGGCAGATCAGCATAGACAAGATTGCAGTTCAAATCTTCATTCCAGGTCCATAAGGGCAGAACTTGGCTTTAAAAGTCTAACTGCACATGCAATCATAACGGGCTGAAGTCGTTGCTTATCTAAATGATTCGATTTTTAACCTTATCTTAACATTGACGTGTACATACATTTTGCAATGATGAGAAATCACATTTACCACATATCATTTCCTTGGTATGTACTTGTATTAACCAACCTCATACATAATACTTGGGCAATGTTGAATTAAGACTGCAACAACACCACCGCAACGAGTTTAACACTGCTGGAAATCGGCTCTACGTTTAAACTATAGCACAGTACCTTTATTAAGCCGTAACACTGAAACCTCTCTGAAGTATGATATTAACAGCATATTGTCATATTAGAAAAACTATGTTATCGTAATCCACCACTAATACATCTACATGAAGTTTGTAAAACTTTAGATAAAAAGTTTATTTTTCATGTTCGATCAGAGGTCATGCAGGGTATCTAGTGATACCAGAAACCTGCAGTCAGAAACATAAATGGGCTCTGTGCAGGAATGTGCACAGTTTATTTTTAAAATACGACTCGGGCAACGTATGCTAAAACCGTTTCCGAATGATAATGACTGTTTTATTTTTATTTATTTTTTTCTTAATATCTTAAAATTTTCCAGTATGCAGGGATATATTTCAGCATCCCTGTGGGATTTAATTTAAAACAGGCGTACTATGAAACGACATGTTACGTAACTTTTGAGGTACTCAGTATATAAGGTTTTCCTCTTTTTTCTGTCAGTCTGTCTTTCTTTCTTTTTCTTTCGCCTCTTTCTTTATTCCTTCTCAACTAACACAAGTATTTATTTACATTATTGTTTTTCCATGAGTTTATTATATTTCTGTGCGCTTATTATACGTATTTCTGTGTGTTTATAATATTTCTGTAGAGTTTATATTTCTGTGTGTTACATTTAGGTGCGTTCATTGTATATTTATGTATGTTTACTATGTATTTATGTACGTTTATTTGATTTCTGTGGGTTTATTGTATTTCTGTAGGTTATCATATTATTGTGAGTTTATTATATTTTTGTATGCTTATTTTTTGTCTGTGGCTGTATTAAATTGCTGTACGTTTATTATATATTTCCGTGTGTCCCTTATAATTCTGTGTGTTTATTATATATTTCTATGTGTGTGTGTGTGTTTGCGACAGAGTGAGTAGTCAGTCCCCACAGTGAATCCGAACAACCCTCTTCTAAGTTTCTATATCTTCTCATGAGAAGCAACGAAAGCCCTGAGGTTTTTCTCGATCTCCCATCGATCTGTTCTGTGATTGGACATTGTTTCGAGGCATTTGGAAAGTCTTCAGTCTCAAACTCTTCTTGAAGGAGCTTTCATTTCCTCTGCAACCACAGAATTGGATGAAGGTCTTTTTTTTTTTATTCTCCTTCTATCTGAAACTTTTTTCCTTCTTTCTCTCTATTCGGTTCAAGATCCATTATTGAGGTGACTGTAGCTCCATGGTTTCTCCTTTTGGAGGTTTTCGGGGGAAACCATCTTCTTCACTTCACTATCTTCCTATTATTATCCAGCACACTTTTCCATTTCCTTTGGTTTCTTTTCATTTTCTTCTTCTTTTTATTATCATCTTTTGCCCAATCTTTTCTACAATATTTTCTATCAACTCGTCTTTTCTTCACTCTTCGTATAAACACTAGTAACATTTCCATTTTGAGAAGCTTCAAGAAAAGAATTTCTATTCCTCCTTTTATTCTTCGCTTTTCATGCATTTTCCTCCAAGATTTTTCAATTATCAATTGTCTTCCCTTCTATAGATGAATCCATCTCTTTATGTTAGGGAAGGTATTAACTCTTTCTATGAATTGGATTTGGAAGTACCATATGCCGTTACAATTTCACTCAAATTTATCTTCAAACTGAAGAAATACTTTTGCAATTTAACCAATCAGGATTTATAATATTACTTTTCCAAACACTTTTCCATAGTTCTTGTAGCCTACTTATTTACAAAAAAAATTTCAAATTTAAATTTAAATTTATTTATGGCCTTCAGGCAGCTCGGGCCGAGATAAGGTAGAGGAGAGAATGCGGAAAGGTTTCGGCAAAAGCAAAGTTGAAAGTATCATCCCGGTATTTGTCTGATATGACTGACGTAAAATCCTCAAAAAATCTTACGTCGGTCGTTGGTATCAAGACCAGAATCTCCCGAATGGGAAGCCAGCGCTCTGCCAACTAAGGTTGTAAACCTCTAGCAGTTGTATAATAAATAATTAAAATAAATTATTATAGAAGTAATGTCAAAAAGAAATAAGTACTAGAAACAAAAATAATTGAAAATAGGATATGAACAACGTAGGCTCAATATGTTTATTGTTTCTGTGGAAAAGGATCTAGAAGGAACCTGGAGAGAAAACTGTAAGATGTAAAATGGAAATAAATGATGGAATATTAGACTTTTATATATATGTCTATGAGATGTCCAATATGTACTATATATGGATTGTAAATATCGTGAAGAAATGAAACAAGAAAAAAATATAAAATAGAGAATAAAATGACCCAATTTATGAAATTAGGCGAAACAAACAGTCTACCGCTTTCGGCAACTTCCTCGTGAATATGATCACACACTTACAATCTCTAATTAGGAGAATTCCAGTATCAAGTTACGCTATCTATCATTCTCACTGAGGCTTTGCAAAATTGTCACGAGACTTCCTACCTGAAACCTCTGGTTGCCTTAGGGCATAGCTGCCTGTTCGTTACATATAGTGTAATGTAAGTAAATAAGGATAACTTGGGGAAATTTTACACAATGTTGAAAAACTTACCAAAAATCTATTTTCTTTCTAATGTCTTGTGGTCTTGACTGCCTTATGCACATCAATCTTTGTTATAATTTCTTGAATGGTTATTGACCACGTGTTTTCTTTTTCAAAACTATTTCTTTGCGCAATTTCTTCTACTGGGGTAGTCATATTACGCATGTGCGTTAAACGTTACCCAGTCATATGACATGAGTGGAAGTTTTCAGTGTGCGGTACTATTTTGAACAAAGAAGTAACTCGCATAGTTTAAGTGTATGTAAATACGTGCAGCTATATACGCCAATTGTTGATTGTTCAGCTACTTTCAACGGTACGTGCTAGTTTTTTAGTCCATTTCCTTCCTTTGGTACAGACTGATGGTATTATAAGAGTTTAAAAGTTTAAAACTTTAAAAGTTTTAGAAAGAAAGCCGCTGAAACTTTCGTTGATTTACTGTGGAAACAAACTATTTTTGAATTAAGTAATGTTACTGTGACTAGTGAACATATTTACTGTTTTCTATGCAAAGTCAATAAATAAATAAATTGAGAATTTGATACTTAAGGTCAAAACAACGCGTAAAGCATTGAACTAATGAACTACGTGCTTACACACTACTTAATTCAGAAGAGTGCAAATTTGTCACTATTTTTCGATGAGAAATTTTTTATTGAAAATTATTTAATTCGAATAGAAAAGAATGGATTTTAAAGACACATTCTCGCTATGTATATAAAATATGATCTTTTTGTATGGGATTCTGATGTTTTATGGATGTAATTTATTTTCAAACTGAAAAGGACTATTTCTCACCTTTCTAAAGTGATTCACAATGCATTTTGGGTAGTAGTCAAGCTTGTTATCCGCTATTTGTTACTTCCAAGGATATTTATCGTGATGTTAATTGCGTTTACTTGAAAATGACAACAGAAGATCTTATAACTTCCCTGAATTAAAACAATATGCCAGAAGATGTACAGCAGTAAGATATATAGGGATAAGAAATCTTGGGATGTGGTTGTTAAGTACCTGACTAGACGATAGAGACTCTTTCGGAGGCGTTCTCTTCTTGCTACTTATGAATAAATAAATGCCCCCATTTTTTTCGTTTTTTTTTTCAACATTTTATTGCTTCATTTTCGTGTTTAAAATCTTAACATTATATCTCAACAGGTGAAAATGTATCTAGAAAATGTTCCATCCCTATCGAAAAGAGCTGCCACAGATGCTATATGCTTTTGTGGGGAAAAAGTCTGATCTTTTCTCAGATAAAAATCCGCTGTAAAAGAGTGGTTCCTCCTTTCGCTGTAGTAAGATTATTCCGTTCAATTCAAGCAAAATTCCGATGTTCCCAATTTCGTATGTAGCAATAAAACTTATAGTGATAGCGAATTAAGTGACCAATAGTTAACATGCCAGTCAACAGACAACCGAAATAAAAATAAAATTGATACGTAATTATCAACAAAGTTTCCTCCTTAGAAACACGAAATGTTAAGGATAGGCGGGTCCAACCAGAAGTTCGAGTTGGTCTTGTGGTTTGAAGGACTTTTAATATAGGAGTGTCAGTCGTTCCCTAGCAGTTTCCAAGCAGTGAAGTAAGTTTGCTGTTTTCATAATGAAATATACTTTGAAGAGAAAGAATACGTCTATTTTAATGATAGTATTTATTATTCCTTTCGTTGTCATTCTATCTGTTCTAACGAAATTGCAAATGAAACGGGTTCAAATTTATGCACTGTTCATTGCTTCCTTACTCGGAAGAAGTTGATTCAGCGAGTATTCTTTTTCCTCTGACAAAATAATTAAAATGAAAGACTAACTTGTCATGTGAACACCTAGAACCAAATCCCCACATTTCGTAATGAATCAAACTTCAAAGAGGTTGCAAGAATAATACAATGTCAACGATGTCACTAAACATGAACATTTACTTCTGTCATAGTTTAAAAGAAAAAGTGTTTTCACATGTGCCATATTAACAACACTTTTGCTTTTCTAGCTATTAAATCTTAAGTTTCTTTTATGTTTTACCTTTTATCTGTTTACATTTTTAGATCAGTCAGAAGTGCTTTGCTCGCCAGTCATCAGGTACGAAAAACACTGAACTGATTTTAATAATTTTGTATACTAAGGTGTGCATTGAGCTTGGGATGTTAACATTTCATCCAAACTAAGGGGGAGTTCTACAATCGACCGCTAAACTTCTAGTCAGCGCTAAGTTGAAGCCAAGTCTAATTTTGGCCAATGCAACCAAAAGTTTGTTCCCGACTATAATTATAACATTAAAATAGAAATAAAAATTGAGAAGCAATATACATGAATAATATAGTGCATCACTTTTAGCATATTTTGCATATTTTCTACTGACACGATGAAATATAAAATATTTAGAAAAACCAACAAGAACCCTTCGCTTCATTAACTTTCATCATCTATCACCTCTCATTTCTAAGGTGCGATGCCTTCCGCTGCCTTTCTTCCTTTTTGTCTTAGCTACTTCCCCAATTGACATGCCACTAGTGAAGGAGCCTGGCTTAACTTACTCCTTGTTTTCCGCGTCATTGGTTCCGTTGATGAGAGCGGAGGAAGAAAAGAAGACGGCGATGTTAGGGTGGGGGGACGGATTCCGAACGGAAGTAAGGCAGGTGGAAGGGTGGATGCTTAGGTGGTTGGCAAATAGGAGAAGGGGAGCGAAATGAGATAGCAACGTTAAAAGAAGGGCTAGAGGGACCCTATCTCCTGGCTTTTGGTTCATTCCATGTTTGCCTCGGAAAGAGGCCTTGATTATCTGCCACAACATAGGGATGATAGAGCTAATCCGCCCTTACACCTTCGTAACACAACCACAACACCAACATCACATAACATGAACACGAAAGAAAAATGCCGTGTCTTCTGCTCACATGAAATGCTGAACCATATATATGAGTTCCTATGTGTCTGTGTGGATAGAGATTATCAAAATTCCACGCTGTTCTGCTGTAGGGAACTAGCATGAAATACAAATGAAGCAAACAGTATGGGTATCTAAATTTCTCCTCCAAAAACTGCTATCTACTTTGATATAGAAAAAGGTAATGTCATGAGATAGTAATGTCTTTATATCGTTAATAGATTCATGTACGAAGATTAATTTATGTCACTAAGTACGAAATATTGTGTTCATAAAGCTTGTCTTTCACAACCAGAATGTTGCTAGTTTTCGACGAATTTTCGTATTTAAGACTCTTGAGAAAGAAACATTAAATTTCCATATATTTTCAGTTTTACGTTTAGGCTTAAAATAATTTATTAGTAAATTGCTTTCTTTGCCACAGGTGGACTGAAAGTTTCTTTGTCGTGCTTATGCAACACGTACGACCCAAGTATCTCCTAAAACTGTGTTCATAAACAATGACAATAAATCGATATCAGTAGAAACTACACACAAAGGTCACTGAAGACAAAAGTCATTTAATACGTTACCAAGGACCAACAAAACAAACTATCTAATCACTGCCACGCACAAGTCCAATATTTAACTTAGTACTCGTTTTTTTCTAGTTAGGCATTGAAATTTTTTTTAAAAATTGAATATTGTTTAGGAAAAGGTATCGAGAGCTTAATTTTAAGCTCCTATTTTTGTAAGTATCATACAATTCATTGTTTCGTGGAAGATTCTTTCTCATTTTCGCCAAGACAGCTATCAAAGAGAAATCCGGTTGCGCGTGTTGCCTAGCCTAAGCACGGCAATGGAAATTTCAGCCTCCTCATGGCAAAGGATGGTATTTAACAAAAATCTCAAATTTTGTGAACAAACTACTATTACTCATATGCAACTTTCCCATAGTTCACTCAATAGAAATTCAAAAGAAAAAAAATCAAATTACCCTAATGTACAGTCACAGAAAAATGTGTTCTTGGAGTCTAGTAATTATTTATTCTATTGTCTAGCATTTACTTTCTATTTAAGGTATGATTATGGTCTAGATATTCACCTTATAGTTTACGTCCATCACATGCTGTTCCTCAGCCATGTCAGGGCTTAATCATAGCTGCCTGTCTACTCCATAACTATAAGTTGAATAGGAAACTATATACTAGACTTCCATAATACATATTTCCGTGAGTGTACCCTTAGGATTCATGAACTATGTGCCTCCAACAGTTTCCAAAGTTATGCCTGTCATATGATAGCTCTCAACTTTACCATTTATTAATGATATACATTCCCCTACAAGTGGAGCACCATAGTGACTTAAATTATTACTAACTAAAATATACCGTTACCTTTCTAATTTTTGGCGGAATGTTAATCTTTTCTTGCTATATTAAATGTCCACAAGCAGATATTGGGTCAAATTAGTATGTGCAACATATTATGCATACCGGGAGATTTCAAATGTCTCTTGACCACACTTGCTATATTAGGACACGCTATGTCCTTGGGTACTTTGGATTTTATAAGTCAGTAAAGGTAGTAATACTTTAATCTGTTAATTAGTTTTAAAAATCTTGAAACCAGAGCTGGATTTCTGATACACTCTTTTATACATTTTCTACCATTTTGTATAGGCATTTAATTCGAGCATGTAAAGGTGTCCTGTCTCGTATTAAAGCCGTTATTCACGCTGGCGGAGGTTACGTCAAATAAACTTGTTCTGCAATCATTACTGCACTGATATTCATATTTACTTTAAATAAAGTACCTTGTTCCTGAGATATGAATGTTTTCGTCAGCTATTCATTGATTTTAAGAAAGCATATGATTCTATCAAAAGGGAAAAGTTATACAGTATCCTGATATGATTTTGAATTCCGAAAAAAAATGCTTCAACTAGTGAAGATGTATCTCAACGACCCCATAAGCAGAGTACGGATAGATAATAATATGTTAGATAGTTTCAAGGTTCGCAACGGATTGAAACAAGGCGATGCCTTGTCACCATTACTGTTTAACTTTGCGTTAGAATATGCGATTTTAAAAATTAAAGTGGACTAAAAGGGACTATCATTGAATGGTTTGAATCAACAGTTTGTATACGCGGATGATGTAGATTTAATAGGACACGATATAGATGCACTACAAAGCAACACCGATGTCTTAAGTAGAAGCGTGCGATGAGATAGATCTACAGGTAAATATAGATAAAACAAAATACATGATAACAAGTCGAAACACAGGGAATGAAGGAAATAAAAACATAAGAATTAGGGATGAGGTCATAGAGAAAGTAAACAAATTTAAATACTTGGGAGCATACGTAACAAGCAAAAATGAGGTCACAGAAGAAATAAAAAGTCGCTTAGTATTGGGCAACGCTTGTTTCTATTCAGTTTAAAAACTTCTAACATCGCGATTAATATCAAGGAAATTGAAATTGAAAATATACAGAACGGTTATTCTACCGGTAACACTTTACGGTTGTGAAAGTTGGAGTACGACCCTAGCAGATGAACATAAATGTGTATTTGAAAATAAGGTTTTGAGAAAGATATACGGGTCGAAAAGGGACGAGATGACTGGAGAATGGATGAGACTGCATAATGAAGAACTCCACGGACTGTACGATTCACTAGATGTTGTAAAATTAATGAAATCGCGACGACTTAAGTGGGCAGGCCATTTAGCTCGGATGGGGGAAAAACGCAGATTATATTCTATGCTGGTTGGAAGGCCGAATGAGAGGAGACCTTTGGGAAGACCGAGACATCGTTGGGATGACAATATTAGAAGAGATCTTCGAGAAGTAGGTGTTCGTGATGAAAACTAGCTTGATATTGCCTAGGATAGAATCCAATGGCGAACGTTTGTTACTGCGGCGATGAACTTGCGAGTTCGATAAGCCATAGAGTTAGTTAGTTATATCCTAAAACACCTTACCCAATACATCACAGTTAAACAAACTGAGTTTTGTGTGATGTCGATGACGACAATGAATTGTTTACACATAAATTGCATGCATATTCAATAAGATGTTGCGTAGTTACAATTTTATAATATTCCAAGTTTCTAGCCAAAATACTATTTTTAAAATAGCCTTGATTTTAAAGATTTCTTCTGCTAATTCACTAAAGGCATGGTAAGTATAAACATTACAATGCAATGAATTATTTAGAGAAAAATGTTCTTTGTTGTTCTAAACGAACAGTTTCTTCTTCAGTGTTTATTAACATAATGTACAAAATAAAAAATATTTTCCTCTTCAATGTAAATTAATGCAATGTAAACATAACTTGTTTGCAGCAGAAACTTTAAAAGTATTTTCAGCGTTACAAACTTTTTACTGAAACTTTGTTCTGTTGCCAACAATAACATTCGACTATAAGGAAATTCTGAACAACAAAAACGTAGCAAAAACCTTAATATATTCATTAATTTGATGGATTGCACAGATATCTAAAGTGTAAGTCCGAATTCTAAATGTTAACGTTCCTCTCCAGAAACGTTATTGAGACAGTACGCAAAGGAGTCTCTTTCCAAAGTACTATCCCGGTATTCACCTTCTGAGAGAGAAAGAAACCTAGACACACTTAGTCAAAACGGAAGTTTCAAACCCGTGTTACGTTGTTGCTGACAAGAAATCAGCAGATGCCACTAGATAACGAAGCCCAGATAAGAGTAAACTTGAATTATAAGTATTATTAAGAGCTGTAACTTATATTAAGTTTGTTTGTTACTACGAGCAGAAGAACATACAATTTTATGGAAGTCACAAAGATCTAGCATTAGTTTTATGGCTTGCTGGCACCAAGTGATTTACTGGAAACGAGAGGAATCCATTTTTTTTTAAATTAAACTAAAGAAACACAAGCGTTGTAGTAAATACCTTGTTGATAATGAGACTACTGCGATCTACACGATTAGACCAGGCTCACATTGACGCACAGGTAACGCAGGCAGGGCAGAACAGTTTCTGTGACTATCTTTGGAGGAGGAACACAGCGAATTGAGACGCAAAGCAGCGCAGAGCAGTACTGCGCCACACGTGGCCCGTCTCCCACACTTGTAGATCTGACACAGAAAACGTTTTGGTTGTGCGGTCAAACTTGCCTTTTTTCAATGTACGTTTTACTTTCCTTGATATGGCATAGATTAATAATAATGCAGAGTAATAATTAAACTGCAGCATAAAACTGCTATCCAATATACGTGCACAACAATGCTACACAATTTTTTTCGTGCTGTCCTGTCATACCCTTACCATACTGCTTCCGCAGCTCCATGTGCGCTTCAGTTTATTGTTGGTACGAATGAGCAAATTATGGTTGCAATTACATACAGTCCTTAAAAATTCTTGTAGGTCAGTATTATTGAAGTAATATATCTCCTTATCAGTTTAATATCCCCGGATCTCTATGAATTCGAACCTTTAGGTCCTGTTGCTGGTCCATTGCTTAAGTAGAATGTTTGATTAGTTGTTGTATGCTGGGTAACGAGAAACGGGATGAAAATATTGCGGCCTCAAGTTTCCAAGCTGAAATTTCCAACTCTGGGTAATTCTTTCAATACACATTCATAGATATTCTCAGAGCCGCTTCCAAAATTTCGTTCATGCTCACCATTTATCTGGCACATAAAAAACTAAGAAACACCGGAAGTTAATACTAACGCCTACAAGAATTCCTATTTTCTTAAATTGTGGTAGTAGATCTCATTCTAGTATGAAAAGAACCTTGTGAACGATTAATATTTCGAAACAAGAGAGGAATTTCTATAGGTAATCGACGAATAACTTTATGAGCTTATTTCTGAAATAACTATATGCAGAAAGATTTACTCTGTGAATGTATAAATTAGACTACACCAGAATGTACTTTTCTGAACAACGCCATGGAAAACGACAAGAAGTAACACTGATATTGTAGAATTGATCACTGTACACCGGACGGAAGAACCATGTTTCTCTTTGTATTCCTCTGTGTGAAGCGTGCGTGCCAGAAATAACAAAACCTCCCATTTAACTATTCAAGATGTTGTGCTAGTCGGAGGATGATCTGTATTATTACATCCATGGTTCTAGTACAAGTTTCTTAGAATCAAGAAAATGTAATGCATTCGTCCTGGATGACCACGTCTTGCCCTTCGTACATTATTTACAGTTCTACAAAATCTATTTACATGGGCCTTACGATCATTGAAGACGACATAAGGCGTCAGAATATGTCTGAATGGTGCTACAAAATTGACGCTCCTTTCAACATGTACAATCTCTAAACAGTTTCCAGATTTAAATTAAATTGAAAAATGATGTGACACTGTAGAAGTTCAACTGAAACAATATGATAACTATTCCCGTAATTAGAGATTTACGCCAACAGTTGATCACTAAGTAGCTTACTATAAATGTCAGCTATATTCATTCATTGGTTCAGCCCTTATCTGCCTAATTTATTGTTGCAAAATGTAGCACTTCTGCACTATGAGGACTGCTTGTAACAAGCTTTGTCTTCGTCGGTTGAACTTTTCGATAACATAGAAAATGTAACAAAATGTATTGAGAACCATTTCTATTTTATTTAATTTGATCTTCTTTTAAAACTTACCTTCCAGTATAATGGAGAATCTGGTTTCTAAGTAGAGGAATATAAGAGTTAATTTAAGATCGTTATTCTACACGTTAGAAAGTTGCATAGCTTATAACTACAACAGATTTATCAATAGATCTCTTTTTCCATAAAAATGAATGATTCAACAATGACAAACCCCTTGTTAGCCGGGTTCGACATCACTGAATATAATGTACGTAGAAAAATATTTGATAATTGTGCGAAATAAACCAGCAGTGACGTAGCTCCAGAAAGGAATAAGCAATACATGAACGTAATACTTTCCAAAGAAGAAATTCTTTACAGCAACCGTATTTAGAAGATGTTATTAAAAATAAATTTGAGTAGAAAACTGCACAGAATGTCAACTAAGAGTGGTGTTTTGAAAAAATGTTATTTTTGTGCCAGCAAGTATACTATATGGTTGTGTGTTAATGTACTTGTAATAGAGAAGAGAAGGATAATACATTTTAGAATGTAGTAAACTACAATTAAAACGGCGAAACTGATAAGATCTATCTAACAGTTGGAATATTTATACACACTTTGGTATACAAACAAAATACTTTCAGTTAATATTGCAATCATTTCCACAAATACAGGACAATATAATCAGTTTATAAAAAGACACTAAACGTGTAAATATGCTTTTCATCATTCAACACAAAAGTTTACTGACCCGAACAGCGTGATTTCTTGTTGTAGAATAGTCTTCCGACATACTCAATATATGTCTATTTATACAAGAACCCAATTGCATGTCTAATCACGATATTCAACACAATGCTATGATCTCGCCTCATTCAGTCGTGATGCAGAAGTAGGAATGAGTTACGCAAAAGTGCTACGCGGCGTTGCGTTCAGTGTGGTGCAATGTTCAATATTCTAGAATGTATTTTCCCAGTTTGATAATTTTACATTTCTTTTCTTTTCTTTGGTATGGCTTGTTTCGAATTCTGTTTATTTATGACCTTTAGGCATCTAAGGTTCAGGCGGGGATAGCGGAGAGGAAAGGATTCGGGAAGACCTTATGTTCAAGGTGACAGCCCGGCATTTGTCTGATGTGACTGAGGACAACCTCTGGGAAAACCTGTCAGGATGGTCGGTTGCTGTTGTATGGTTTGTGCTTGATGCGTTCTCTTTATTCAACATCTGTATTTATTTTACATTTAAATTGCAGTATTTTCATCATTACATTTATAACAATTTTTACACATGTCGGATTAATTTTTAAAAAATAACCCATTATTTAACCCTTCTTGAATTGCATAGTTGTTGTTAGTTGTAGAAACAAAAGGCTAAACTGGAAGTGCTATTCTCAAATATTACCGTATTACAGTTCTCCCTTGTTTGATTCCTTAAATTATGAAGTATGTCTTGTCCTTGTTCAAAGCAATAGGTTAGGTTATATTACAAACACCTTAAAGCTTTTGGCATATGAAGAAAAAGTTTTATTTCTTGTCTATAAAAGCCATTTACCCTGTAAATATACACTAACAAGTTCAACTTCACAAATAAAACAAATCTAACCTAATGCAACAAAATCTAAGTAAAACTTTGAAAAGTGACGAAGTAATATGCACTGTTTAAGAGGAATGCATGCCCCATTTCTTCCGTAACGTTATTGATTATTTCTTTTGCAATGATGATTCTCCTATTATATGAGCATAAAAAAAGTGTAAGAAATAAAACTTTACAGATTTAATGTGTGTAAAATTAAGTGCACTTACCACTTTTCGATATCATATCTGGTTCTTTAGAAATCTTCCAAAGTATTATTTCACACTGCACTTTTCACCCCGTTTTACTCTTTCCAGATAAAAAACAATACGTGTCTCTTGTCTTCCAATGATCCACAAACTTGTTCAATATTATGTAAAGGAGTATAATACACTCGAAAATATTCCTTGTAGGTCAAATTTATAGATAAATTAACATTACCTTTTGGACTAAGAGTTGTCTGGAAACAGAAGAAAAAGTAACAATGATTCTTCTGCATTGTTACAGGATTTATACATTTTAAAAATATATCTATGTGCGTGGCTTGTACGGAAATTTCCTGCACATTTGCATTAGCACGTTAACAAGGACTGCTAGCAGAATGCATAGTACTATAATCTTGCGCATAACTAGTATTGTAGGGGACACGGCAATACAATAACGCGCATAAATTAGTCATCGTTCTAAGGTTGCTTGTGGCGATTGTGGACATATCTGGCGATTTTTGTTGCAGTTAAAATGAGTGATATTCACAAGCCCTGAATTTCGTGTTACGTTCTGTGTTAAATTAGGGAAATAATACTTGAAAATGACATTTCAAATTTTACTAACAGCACTTGGAAATGTGACCTTAAGTTGAACTCAGTCATATGGCATCAGAAATATTTAAAAAGAAGGTCGAATTTTAGTCGATGATTACACCTGTCCAGGACTATCATTATCCTCCAAAACTAACGAATCTGTTGTTGAACACAGAAGACCATGCAGTGAACAAGGGATATTATTTTGGAGTAATGCGTCGTCTCCGTGAAGCTGCTAGTACAAAATGGTCTGGCACTTGGAAGCACAATTGATGATATTATATTTATAATATGTCCGGGCACATGCCGCTATTAATTCGTAAGGTTTCCATTTTGGGGAGTCCAAGACCACAGTATGTTTCGTTTGATTTACAACCAGTAGAACTTTTCCTATTGGAGAAAATAAGTTTGGTGTTGAAAAACAAATTTTTGTGTCAGCTGGTCCGATAAGGTGATATTCCGTATGTGAAATGCGCATTATCTCGAAAAAGCTTTCCAGAATGGATAGCTGGAAGCGTCGGGCGTGTTGGGAGTGTACATTCGAAATACTTTGTAGGCATTATTATCATCAGGGTACTAAAGTATATACGAATCTTATCAAAAAAATCTTGTTCGAACACAAATACTTCCCTTGTTAGTGCCATATTTACTTCAAATCTTCAATTAGATTTCAATACCGGTACTTCCCATTTTACTAGGTGTATTAAGCTGGAATAAAATATGTCTAGCTAAGAATGGCACATTTAAATTCTGCAAGGGTGTGACGTCACACAATTTCCAACCACCAACTTTAACATTACCCTTAATGTATGTAACACAGATGGAATAAATTATGTATTGTTCTTATTTGCACCCGAAAAAAAAAATCAACTCAAATTGACGTCACAAAGCACACACTCCCATTTTGGGAAATAATTAAATTTCAATATTCCGCATTGTAATAGGGGTAAAGTAAATGATTTGTAGTTCAGGTGCTTAAGGAAATACGGCATTTTCAGGTCAAAGCCCCCTATCCGCTGCCCCGAAAATGTATTTTAACTCCGGCTACCTTTTTTACAGTTTTCCTTCGCTCATCCTACTCCTATACTGTTTACTTTCATGTAAACTACTCTCATGAAAATTAGTATGTTTGTTCGACAACATTCTTACTTCCGGCAAAATAATCTGTTTTGTACTATAAACATCAACTCGCCCAACTCAATTTTATAGACATCGCCAGAGATGATTGCGTCCTAGTATTGAGAAACATATAAAATTAACGTTCTTCACAGACAATGCTGTAATAAACGATCTTTAAGTTGCTACATCCTCTCCTTATTAAATGCATATCTAATAGGAATTGTCTTATGTTTCTAGAAATAGTTAATTTCATATTTTGTTACAGCTATAAGAATATATAAATATTTCCAAAAGAGCCTAATCACGATACATTTGCGACTGATAAACCAAACGATTCAAAATGAGGCCTACAACTTGAAAACATCTAGAAATTTAGTCAGACCACGTACAGAATATCTTGAGGCATTACTTTGTAGAAAAATACATTAAGTTTGCCTCACGTAGTGGCGTATTACCAAATGTCATTAATATTAATATTTGCTATGAAGAAACAAAGACAACCAAGATGACAGACGAAGACGACCTAGACCAGAAATTTCTTAAGAACTATTTCCAAATGATTAGTTCCCGCGGAATTATCCTTGGAGTAGGGGCAATAGCATGACCACCTATTTCCCAGAATTTTATTCTCTAATTATTCCATCTGCCGGCCATTACAGATTCAGAATTCGGCAATACAAAACTACTTGAATCAAAGTTGATGTTCTTTGCTAAAATCTAACTTTTTCAGTCGATTCTGTATTTCTAAATACATTTCTCTACTCTTTTTAGAAGTAGTAAAGTTCTTTTAGAATCACCCTGCATTAAGTCGATCAGAGTAAACACAAAGTGGCGTGGTGTTGATATAAATATAACAGTAAAATTATTGGCTTGAAATATATGTATTTTAATTAAAACGTATTTGTTTTGACAGGCTTCTTCCAGGTAAGACAAACTAGCTGGAATAGAGTTTTGACAGCTCATCAACTTGGTTTGCTAATCTGTTCTCGGAACAGACAAGTAGCTGAAATTCTATGCTTCTGATAGCGTTCTTTAATGAGCCTCAGGAACCGCTTTCTTGTTGTTTGGTAGAAGAAAACATCTCACGAAAACAGAACGGGGAAAAAAACCTTCCGTTTTCTCTTCGCTGGAGTTTTTCTCCACACTTTTTTCGATTTCTTTCATATTGTTTTTTCTCCATTTCCTCTTGTCTGGTGTGGACTTCTACGATCTCATCTCCAGGCTCCAAGAAAACCCTTGTTGTTTCATGCTCAGAATCGATTCGCTGTCTTATTTGGAACTTTTCTCCAATACACGTTTGCACCACTTACGGTGTTTTTTCCTCAATCCAGGCCAACCTCTTTTCATCTAAGAAAAAGTGTTGTTTTTGTTTTATAAGAAAAGAAGATAGAAGACAAAATAAACGAAAATATTTGTAAGAGTCAAGGAATAGAACGTCTACTTGGTTCAAAATAGTGTAAAGATTCTGATAGAAACAGCAATAGAGAATGGTAACGGTAGAAAAAGTAAAAAAATAAAATAAAAAGGAAGACTTTGAGATTATTTTGTATGAAAACAGCTAGAAATTGTAGATGCGGAAAGAAGAAACTAAATCAAGTAAAAATCCAAATATCCTAAGTTCTTTTGAACTCTGGTAAGATGCTTTGGCATTCCAAAAGAATGAAAATTGTATTTTAATACTAAAATCGTTGCAATGCAAGGTGAGCATCGTAAGACTGAACTTTTCTATAGAATATTTCACGCTCTCAACGAATCATTTGGTAGAAGAATAACTCCCGTACATTTTCTGAACCTAACTCAATAGATAAATTCTTCTACTAGTGCACTGCTCTCAGCAATTATACTAACTATCCAGGAGCATCTGAGAAGAAAGGAAAACCAGTATAGTCAGTAATCTTACAAAGTAAATCACCTATTTATAAATGTATCCAACTGAAATTTTAATAATAAAACTAGCCAATATCCAAACATCCACTTTCTGAGATAATGGTATATGTTCATCTCTGTGATCGGCTTTACCTGTCGCTAGAACTTGCTGATGGAATGATTTGAAGGTACGAACACACGAATATAATGGAAAGCCGTAGGAAGTCGTCAGATGACACACAATTTTTCTACTTTCCTTAAAATGAAAGTCTCTGAACCTTTAGGCCTTTCAAGATCTTTCAATTGCTTCGAATGAACACAATGTAGTAGAAACATTGCATGCGTAATTTCGTACTTTTCTACATTAAAATTGAGATTGCTTACGTGTCTACAGTTTTAAAAGCGAATCGAAACCTGAAGGGGACGCTCCGATAAGGATATATAGTGATTTTGGGATGAAAGTGCAGGTGAAAGCCTTTATGACACGTGGTACCAAGACTAGTAAATGCAGAAGCGTAATACTTATATATGATATATCTTGAACGTTTTTTTTTTTTGTTCAAAAATAGCGATGAATTACAAATTCCTCCAAGACAGTGCACTGAAGTGCCAAAAGGCATGGGATAGTGGTAGGGAACTAGTTGACGGCGCGGTAACATCGCGACAAACCGATCCAACGGCACGAAGCAGTTGCAGTGTGATCAGTTAGAGTGCAGTGTAACGTTGCGAATCATGGTGATTTCAGCCCGACGGCAATTATCGGTGTTTATGTGCGATATGATAGTTGGTACTAGAAATGAGTCATGCGATTTCGAAAGTTGTCCAAACACTGAATTTTATCCGTTCCATAGTGTCAAGGATGGACCATCAGTACTGCATTGGAGGCAATACAACCTATCAGGGAGAACGCAGTGGCTGCCCATGGGTGCTGAACGACCACTACCGGTGATGTCTGGGCAAACAGACAAGCAACAGTGCGTGATGTGATAGCGGGAGTCAATGCAGGACATCGCAGGAACTACTATGTGGCTAGCAACAATGTGGTTCTCATTATAATGAAACGGATAATTATGTTTAAATATAACAGTTAGCTAGCAAGAAAAAAAATAGTTTAAAACTTAAGAATCCGGACCCTATTTATCATCATATATCCGGTAATCCTTCGTAGTGAAGTTAAGGAAACTGAACTTATAATATGTTGGTAACACTGACAGCCTGAAGAAATAAGAGTGTACCTCGCAATAACCTCATAATTGACGCAAAACAACGGGTAAACAGTTACATTTGCTTTAATGTATCGTTTCTGACGTCCTGGTCAAAATTAAATTGTTTTCGTTGACTTTCTATCAAAACTGGTTGTTTATGTGATTTATTTGTCTTTGAACAGTAAACAATCCTCGAACAATTATTTACTGTTCCCCTATGTTTAAAAGACTGTTTTCTGAACAATCGAGATATTACTCCATTGCTAATTCAACTTCCAGACCACAGTTTCTGTGTACATTGTGATAATGGACGCTCCAAAACAGTAAGTTTACATTCTTGTGTGCCAACTCACCACTTGGTGGCCCAAATGACAATCATTGGGTATATTTAGTTTTGCAACAGTTGGTTCACATCAATTGACAATCGTGAAGTCAAACATATAATTTTACTGTAGCGACATCACCCAATCAGTTTTGACATATTCTTCCAAACTGATTTCCAACAGCAGATACAATTAACCGTAAGCTCATCGTGTGTGCTCTCTAATAACGAGTGCAGTCTATAACTCATTGTGTTCTGTGATGGAAAGTTAGGACAAGATATGAACTGAATAGCTCGTCTGCAAATACACTTGGTGCTACTGGCCAGACTCAGCTCTGTAATACTTTGATATTGAAGATAGAAATTGAATCATCATGTACTTCCAGTGACTTCGTTCTGATCTGCACACGAACATTGTATACTACATCAAATACAAACAATTACATCTGTTCTCTGACTGTCTTCTATCAGCTGAATATTAGGTGAGTTGGAAACTGTTTACTTGCTTGTTATTGATCATATTTCTATTACTGTATTTGTTGTCATAAATTATTCAGTGGTTCAATTAGGTTAAAATTAGGACTTGAGTTCGTGGTCCAAACTCAGTCACATAACATATAAATAAGAAATAGTAAAGAAGTTCATACACAATCTATTTTCCGTATTTCCTTCCAAAATAACTAATAATAATTATTCATAGGCATTTACTGCAAGAGTACCTAGATAATAGCACAATGCTGTACTATTATGAGCAAGGCTCATTGCCTCCACGCGCTTATTTTATGTTGGATCAAAACTTAGCGGAATTTAAGGTAAGTGGTGTTTCGCGAATACTGCCTATCGTACACAATTTGTTTACAGGTTTCTAGATACACTCACAAATGTACAAACATTACAGCCAGGACATACTTTCTAATTAAATGCTTATTTGGTATGTTTACTTAACGTTGGATGGAGTTGATTTCCGGGTTCAAGTTGGAGTCCCTGTACTTGGTAATGGACACGACCGATAGTTAAACAGGGACATTTTTAACCATATCTAATGCGACCAGTATCGATATGCGAATTTTTGTGATTATTGGTCTAGAAACCTTGACGGAGTGTGTACAAAGAAATGCAAGGTGATTTTACGAAGCAACAGAGCACATAAGTACAAATACCTAACCAAAGCTTTTTTTTATATTGTTATTTTATGAGCAAAAATTCCTGTACATGTAGAAAATAAATACCAAATTAATTTCATTTTCATTTGTAGCCATCTCTTATTAAAATTTCGGATGATACTTTTACGCGTATTTCAAATTCCATAGCTGTTATATGTTGTGTTTCTGACAGCTTGTCGGACGCTTGATTGGCATCAATAGATACTTGCATTTCCAGTACCATTAGGGTCGACACCACTAGAATACACTTTGCATATGTCATCCACTGATTTGTCAAGCTCCCTATTGAAATTAAAAGAACTTGTCTTTTTAATCTCGGTGAAGTTAACTTAATTCTATTGTAGTAGTTGATTCACGACAAATCCTTAGCTCTTGAGTGTGTTCTTTTTAAGGGTCTTTCCAAATATTTTTCATTGATAGCAGCGAAATTTTAAAGTAAGCAAAATATAGACTGTCTCAGTATTTAATTTCTTTCGATTTCAACCACTAAAAGTAAAATTAAATTGAGCTTTTCTCATTGGTTTAACGTTTCTCAGATTATCCCGCCCATACACGTAACAGGAAAGGACCACAATAACTAAATAACAATACAAGGTATATTGGTGACGGTAATTTCTGATCTTTTGCCCCGAGTCTCAGGCTTATAACCCTGGCTTGACAACTGTTGTTAAGGAATATTTATTCGTCAATCATTTTACCGTGGATTTTCGTTCATTTACTTCGTTTTAACCTATTGCTTATGCTCCAACTGTCGTTGAAGGCGAAATTATCTACGCAACTGTCAACTTACTTAATAAGTAATTCTCATGTAAGTACTCTTAAAAATATTGGTTGTACCAATTTATGCTAGTGCGTCGTTGTCATATCTAGGCAGCGTTCTCATGTGAGTAAGTTAGAATGCATGTAAGTTAGAAATTGTCTTATAGTGAATAGATTAAAATCCTGAACGATTGAATATTTCCTGTAGCATAGCGGTAGTAGCCGCTAGGTTTGTGGCCCAATCCAATGCTAATTGTTTTATTTAATAACTCTCGAACTACAGAATGAAACTTGGTACATAGATTTATAAAAACGTCATCTACAACCTCACCTCATTAAAATTCGTGAAGGTATGGCGGAAATAAATGGTTTGGCCATTTTTCACATCATCTCCTAGTGACGCTGACGTTATCAAATTACTAAATAATGTACTTTATCATTAATATTTTATTATTCTTTTTTTAAGTATAATTTAGAGATTTAGAGCTCTATGTTATAATGGAATATTGTACTGTGACAGCTATACTTCAATTCTTTATTATTCCCGTTGATCTACACCGTGCGGAAAACATTCAATACCGTTTTTTTCCTCCGTGACATCATGAACTAACCAAAATAATATACAGTATTGGTGATTTAGGGATCATTTTTAATGAATATAGTATTGTGACAACTGTAGCTGAATTCTAGACTATTCCCGTAGAAATATTCGAATTCCGGTTCTTTTAATTGACGCTCATCAGAATGCTGTGATCTCATACAGCCAATTTCTTAAGTAATTATCTTTCAATATCTCGAGTCAAAATAAACGATGTTGGAAATATATTAGCATAAGCAACTTGAAATTTTAATCAGTAAAGCAATAACAAGTGACGTCAGACAGTTTCCGATCTAAATTTAAAAAAATGCAAATTAATGTATGTAATTTTACATAATCAATAGGAATAAACGATAACTTGTCCAGAATTGCATTTGAAAGTATCTCTGTGTGTCATCGTTGTTAAAGTCATCAGATTTTCGTTAAATTTCATGTGGTGGTTTCAAAAGACGCTAAGTCAAATCCGAGGATAAAATATTGAAATAAGAAAACCCAAGATGGCGGTAGTCCAGAATGTCAAATGCGTTAAACATCATCAAATTTACGTGAAATTTGATATAAAGTGTGGAGATTTCAAGGGGTTCTGAGTTCAATTCCGAGCCTAAATTTTTTGGATATTGAAAACCAAGATGGTGACAGCTCGGAATGTAATAATTGTTTAAAATCATAAGATTTTCTTGAAATTACAAGTGTAGGGTTTCAAGGAACGCTAAGTTCAATTCGGAGGCTAAAATTGTTGAATATTGAAATCGGAGATGGCGACAGCGCGAAATGTTATATTTGCTTAAAGTTATCTTATTTTCGTGAAATTTCATACGTGGAAGTTCGAAGGGGCGCTGAGTTCAATTCCGAAGCTAAAATGGTTAACTTTGAAATCCAAGATGGCGCCATTGCAAAATATCATAAGTATTAAAAATCATCAAATTTTAGTTAAATTTTATGTGGTGGTTTCAAATGGCGTGGAGTTCAATTTCGAGGTAAAAATCAGAAGTGTCGTAATTGTTGAAAATAATCAGGCTTTTGTGAAATTTCATATATGGGAGTTTCAAAAGGCACTGAGTTCTATTCCGAGGTCAGAAATTTGCATTGTTTCCATCTGCGATTTCAAAATACAAGCCTAAAACTCAGAATGAATTAATCGCCTCTTGAACCCCCCACATAAGAAACTTTATAAAAATCTGATGATTTCTAGTAATTATGACATTTCGGACTCCCTCCATATGAAACTTTACACCTCTAGCCATGATACACCTACTAAAAACCATCTTGTTAAATTTTTAATTGAACCTGTATTTTCTTTAAAAAAGGTACATGAATTAGCAAACAAAGATACTGAGGTAAAAAGGTGGAATATACAGTTCGTTAAAACCTAAAATGCCCACTGATTAAAAATTGATCGTGTTTAAGGTTTAATTTATCTCAATTCTTGAGCAAAATTTACGAACATGAATTAGCGCCATATATACCACCATTTTCGTGTGCAATATCCTTATTGATTTTACTGTATATTAAATTAAAATTTGAAATATACCATGCATATTGAAAGACATATATGACACATTAATTTCGTCTTTGTCTAGTTCTTCAGTGCTTCTTCTATTAAATTATGTAGAAAATGAACTACAATTACACTAAATAAATTCAAAATAAAATGAAAACGTTTTGAACTTATGTTTGTTAAAATATATTTAGATGGTGTTTATACTCAATTGTGTAAATATGTAGTGAATAACATGATTGTTGTTCTATCCGAAGAAATGAATTACCCGAAGATCCCTGTACAACATTACCCAGTAGAGTGGTGTGTCATTTCCTCCTCTTCTTTGATTTTTCTGTAAGGCTAGATATGATCTTTTTTCCGACCAAAAGTAGATTCTTTATTGACTATATTCTTGCAACTTAAAACAGATTGTGTAGTACATAGGTTGTGATACAAGCTACAATTATTTTTCTGGTGGGTAGTGTATCATCGGAAGACCCTTGTGTAACGTGAACCATAGTAAATTTCTGTTTCATTTCTTTTCTTTTATCTTTCATGTGTTCAATGTAAGATGCCATGTACTGCATTCATTATGCATGGTACATTAAAAAATAATGAGTTTTGTACATGTAAAATCAATGAAGTTACTGTAACAAAAATGGCGGTATACATGGTTCATGTTCGTAAATTATAACTTAAGGATTGAGAGAATTTAAACCTTAAACATGAACCATTGTTAATCAGTGGGCATTTTAGGATTTAATGTACCATATATTTTACTTTCTTCACCTCAGTCTTTAAGGTTTCTGTGTGTTACGATCTCTTGTGCCCTGCAATTATTCCACCAGGTTTTAGTTTGGGCAGTTCCTAAATTTCATATGTGACTGTGGACGCATGTTGCTAACCATTAGGAGCGTGAGTTAAAGTTGTTAGAATGATCATTTTCATTATATACACTCAATGTTTTAGACACGGATAAACAGTCGGACTTGCCAGTAGGCTATTATGTCGTTGCTGATAGTTTGCGTAACACTCTATGCTTGTTGTGTTGAGTATGTCTGCAGAAAGTGAGTCTATGATCAAGGTCACCTCCAAAATTTGTTGAGGAATATCTAAATTTTGATACTTGCAATAGTTATTGAGTATCAGTATTCTTTTCTGCAATTATGCGTACTTTACACTGGCAGGTTCAGTGTTGATAATAAATCCATTAATTGTTCTTCAATGTATGTTTAACAAAATGAGAGGCGCCTACTGACTGTGGAGAGAGCTGTATCGTCAGTGTATGTAGCTGGAGATCAATGTTTTTTTTTTCAAATGGACACATCCGATGTGTATAGTGAGTTCAATACAAACCAAACCACTATGGATGACTATATAATTTAATTTTGAGGAAAGCAACAGGACGTACAATAATTTTATGTTGAAATTGCAGGATGCTGTTACTACAGCAATCTTCAAAAACTTGACAAGATAACTAAAATAAAATCATTTTGAAGGGAAGCGGTGTTAATATTACAACTATGAGCTTGAAGTTCAGTAAAAAAGGGGGAAAATAGAGATGGACGGAGACAAGCATCTTGGATGTTTGACTTTACTACGAGATAGCAGGCAACGGCCTCAAGCCATCACATTATTTTCCCTAATTTCAAGGCATAATGTGTGGTCGAATCATTTGTTGCAAAACAGACAAAAGAAAAAGATCACGATGTGGAGAGGCCTTGCAGTGCCTTGAGGAACCCGTTGCTTTTTGCAGAAAGCTATGATGACCGTTGTGATTATATTTCTGCTTAGAATATTAACATATGACTCAGACTCTACGAATCGAAACCACATATTATATTGCATTCTTCATTTCCCAGCTCCTGTGATCTACTAGTTATAGTTGGGGACTTATATCTACACAGGGTAGGAAAGGCGATTGGAGTTCTGTTGTAGCCATTCTTATTCGGATTTTCCAAGTTTTCCCTTAATTTCACCAGGCTAATTACAAGGTACTCACTCTCTAGGCTAAAATCGTGAACATCCTTCCTAACGGAAAAATACTTAGCTTAAGGACGTGATTCCTTAGATTTGCAACGTCCATAAGTATGTTTGTATAAATGCCTTTGTAGCTCGTATAAATGCTTTTAAATGCATTTTAATAAATCTTTGTTTTTGTTGTCCATGCATGGCTGTTAAGAGAATTCACCGAGTTTGACAAACTAATTTGTGTCTGATAGAGGGTATTCCAGTAGTGGTCCTATTGTAGTATCTTTAAGATACCCTGCATAAATTAAAAGCTAGAAAGTAATGTTGGAATCCCACTACTTTTTACCAAACTCAACACGTAATAATGGCAGCGAATGTCACTTCCAAGGATGGTTTTACAAAACGATATACTTTTAACCAACTTAAAAGAAAACTTTATTTTCAAAAAACACAAATAAAGGCCTTTCTAAAAGTGCACCAAAATGTTGAAAATATTTACTCTTTTATTGAAATAATTCAAATATGTAAAACGGCACATACTTTTATTTTATCCAGTTAGATGTTATGGCAGACTATCTATACACATAAATACAAGAAAACTTAAAACTTACAAGATTTTCTTCTAAAAATTACGTAAGGAAATAAAATCATAAAATTGTAATCAGTGAGAAAACTACCCGACCTATAAAAATCGCTCTAACATCTCAGTTGATACTTCAAACATATTGATAACTCCAAACGTGAACTGTTTCTGTATATCAAAATGATTTTGATAAAATAATAGCCTAATTATATTTCACTGGCAATGCAATTTCGATTAATTGTTCACTCGAATCCATCTAAATTGTTTCCTTCTGTTCTCGTCAGCGAAGCCATGTTTACTTTCATTTTTTATAGTTTAACCTAAAGTTTATAATCTAATTTGAAACACTCTTCATTTGCCTTTCATGTTTAAAGACCCAAAGAGTTAGAACACGAAATATTAAAATAATAAAAATAAACAGAGGCAACAGAGAGAATGAAATACAAGGGAGAGCTTTTAGTAAACGACAACAAAGAAAAGGTCAATGAATCGTACATAATTTATAAAGCAAAAAAGGTACCGTAGAAGAAACAATTTCATAAATTGCAAAATAAAATTAGTAAACTTAGGAATAGATATATTGTTCTTGAAAACACGCAAGCAAGTTTTCTAATCATCAACACTTTTGTCTTGTGGAAACATTTGGTGTTACAATTTCGATGCTGTATGACACACTTCATACTTCTCTTGAAGCCGAGGAATCTATCTTTCCACCCTCTCTCTACACCTCTTTCTCTCTATTCTGTGGTGTGAAGTTTTCATTGTATTGGCACGTTACTGTGTGAAGCTCTTTTCTTCTTGCTCCATAAAGTTTTATCACCAGTAATTTATAAAGTTTCGTCTGTTATTGTCTCAACTTGTGCTGAAGTTTTTATGGTGTGTAATAGATACCCTCCGATCCCAAGCGCTTTGTGTTGGATCTCTCTCTCTCTCTCGCTAGGTGTAAGTGTGTTATTTTGCTTCGTTCATAATAGGTGTTGTCTCTATGACAGCCAACCTTGCTACCTTTTACTGTGGGAAAAGAGCTGGCTTAGTTTTCAATGTCTTTAAAGCAACATTGGCTTTTTCTTTTGTTGAAGCTCACTTACTAAAATAGCAAAGTGTTCTTTCGAAGTCTCTGTCCTACTTTTCTTCCTAATTTCGCAGAAAAGAAAGAACGTTTCTTTCAGGCAAGTATCAATATGTGTCATACTAATGGTTATGAAGAAATGATGGTACATTAATTGATGTTTTAGTAATGATAGAATAATACAAACAATACTAAAACTGTTTGTTTTCCAAAGAACAGTGATCACGACAAATCAATTAAATTTATTTGTAAAATATCTATGAAATGGTAATCTAACACATATTGTTTAAGCGGATTTGTATATTCATTCGTGCAGCTTATTATTGTAACTGAGGTTTACCAGAAGTTTCGTCAACTACTCTAGGCAAAGGACGAAACATTTTCTAGAATAAAACTCGATGTTATCTTGCTCGTAACTACTTTGAAAAGTTCTCACTGGTAGATGACATCCATTAGACTTGCACAGAGCTTAGAATATTGTTGTTCTTCAGACAATGGGAACACCACAGGTAAAGAAAGTGCTTGGTTCATTTTGGGCAAATTAAGATAATAGGACCTTTTGCTCGATCTTTGAAGGGTCTTGTAAAAAGCCCGTCTTATTTAAAACAGATCTCTATTTGGTGTAGAGGTACATGTAATACTAATTATTATAGACTTTTAAAACGGTATCTTGTAAAATCAATAAAATGGACGAATTCAAGATAACACCGTCACATTAATAATATTTTCTGCCATCCATAGACAGAAGAAGTTACATATTTCCGTAAATGTGGTCATCAAAATAACAGCTACGTTTTCGGAAACTAACGAATGACCTATTCTCTATTTATGGAAGCTTTAGTATGTTCTCCTGAAAATATAAAACATTCGGTTGCGTCATTATGTCTTTTGGGTAAAGGTATAGCAAATCATCAAGCAAATCACGCTTACTCCATTCTTTCAATCATCGGTGATCACCGTCTTGGAACAATGATTCCCTGTCAAAACTACTAAAGTAATGTACCTCTCAAGCTTCCCTGTATGTCAGACTTGTGGAAAACACTACCCATGCCAAGGTGTTTGCGTTTTACTACGCAAAAGAGTCAATTGTGTACTGTTTATGCAGATACAACATGTCAGAATACCGTGCAAGGAATGGTAGGGAGTGAATATGAATTTTGACGCAGATATTCTTAATAGTTGGAGCATTAACGGAGCGAGTGGTGTTTTGCTCTGTTGCTGTATAAACAAAATCCCAACAGTTTGAAAATTGCTAAGTAAGTTTATTTAAAATCATAAGTACGAATTGTACAGTAGATTTTTATATAATGTCCTCTGTGTAAAATATTTATGGTGGCATCGAGTTCACTGAGTTTTCGGCACTTCGAGAGTCTCGTATGTTTCAGTTGAGGCCTAAAGATCACGCTATATGCAGATAGCTTTATCGTATCGCTGCTAGGTTAATGAGAAAGAACACATTCTAATGTTCAATTTTGGGACAGTCGGACGCTGTGCATTTGCTTTCATAAAATGTTACTTAGGTAATAAGGGACTGAAACATAACGTTACGAACATGTTCTTTCGGAATTTAGTCGCAATTGCTAACAACCGATTTGCTTATTTTCAATCTAAATCCTGGATATGCTACTTTAATCGTCTATGGATACATACAATTCGTTAAATTTAACTCCACCAACTCCTTTATGACATTTATAGTTTGCAAACGATGGCAAGTATTGTACTCTCAATGTATGAATTTGTGATCAGAAGGCGTAAGAAAATATTAGATTAAAATTTTGTATAAGTAAGGATTAAAGTTTCAAGTGTTCCGTAATTTTTAAGTCTTATTTTACAAAATACGCATTCATGAGCTTATCCATGTACTATTTGAAACTACGATTACATAAAATTCACTGATGTTACATTTAGATAAACAAATAGACACAATACACTGGATTTGTCCAAAAACTGACATATACGCTTATGACTTGAATTCACAGAAATGTTTACTACGTTCTTCATCTTTATTTCTCCTCTGATAGTTCCAACTTTTGTTAAGTATATCAGGCTGATTGTCAGCCTAATTTAATTAACTTAAGTAAGGATACAAGGCCTCAACATAGTTATTTTCAACTTTTCTGCCATGCTTCAAGCTTCACTGCTTATACAACATTCTCATTTCAATATTTCGATCGTCAAACTTCACTTCTTTTCGTTCTTCTTCGTCTAAATCAAGTTTATTGCATTTTTCTTTAAAATATTAATTTACCTGCCCAATAAATTCAACTATTTTATCCATGTTTAATGGCTTGCAAATTTGGGTTACTCCTGAATATCTTGCATAGGCTATGAATAAGGTAAAATTACATAGTAGCAGAATGTTGCCTTCCCTATCTCTGTGTCAAAACGAAGATATCAGACTCATCATCACAGAGATTTAGATACGCTCACGTTGCTTAGAAAGAGCAGGTGGATATCCTTCGCGATATATCTGACGGAAGTCCCTTGTACTACAAATCGCCTTACTCGATAAGACTTCGCAATATAATCTTGAACATTCTTTCCTTGAAATTTCGAATGCCGTGGCCAGCATTGTTGTGCAAGCTGTAAAGTTTCCGGTATAGTGACCGTTGTGACCGTTCTTCTTCGACAAAGATATTAAATCCATAGGACATTTGTACTAAATAGTAGTAAGGCCTTTCTAAAATTTGTACGAAATATGCAATGCATCTGCGAAAGATATTTACTATTGAGTTTAAGTTTTACGTAAATATTATGATTGTCTAGAAGAAAGTCAGTGCAAGAGATATTTACTACTTGCATATTTTAATAATGATATGGCTATTAGGAAAGCTCTTTTAATAGAACAGACGCCCTTTTCTTCGATTACACAAGATGTAATAAATAAAAGTTGATAATAGAAGGAAGAAAATCAAACAAGATTGAAATAATTTTGTTACTTACATTTCATTTAAAAACTTCTTACAATTTTCACATAAATTGCACCTTTTAGAGGTGCGTGATGTATTATTTGTTAATTATAAAATAGAAAATGTTGTAAGGCTATCTCATTTAAATTTTGTAATATGTATTTAAGAGAAACACTTGGTGTTGTGGAGAACAAGATTTTAAAAAGTCGCTTAAAATAAATGGTCAAAGCATTGAGACAAAGAAAGAAAAATGTTGAGATGAAAGGAAAAAGAGGAAAACGATTTAGAGAATCGATTCTAGAGAAAATGGAACAACACTGACCTTTCAAGAGTCTGTGAGTAACAGAAGAGTGTAAGCGGGGACGAGGCAACCAAAGAACCAACCAGCTACGTGAGAAATTCCCAATCCTTGTACATCCGGGTTTTTAGACTCCTGGAAATGGGATTTCTCACTCTTACTCCCTCCTTTTCTAGACTCTCCCGATCTTTCTTCATCCACCCTTCGCTCTCCTGTTTTTTTGCTCCTAAACTCTTTCGCAGAAGCACCGTTCTTCATTAATAATTACCTGGTGTCGTTTTCGCAGAGAGGACTCCCTGGTTGAGAGTTTAAGTTTCCCACCAGTGGTCGAACTTTGACCCTCTCTCGTGGTATCCATTTTCTCCCCCTTCAGGTTCTTGTGGTACATGCAGTATTAAAAGTGTACTGATCTTTTTTTGTTCAACCTCTCACGAGCATCAAATAGCTTAAATTATATTTCCCCCTCTTCTGTACTGAGAAACGAAAGTGGACCATTCTTTGCTCAATCAGTTTTTGTGTTGTGTTCAGTCCTGAAATTCAATAGGGAATATATTGTAGTATAATTTGAACAGAAAGCAGTGTTGTTACCTCATAAAGGCAAAATTTTCTCTCGCGCGGACGACAGCTCAGAGCTTTGCGCATCAAGGGATCTTACTTACACAGCCCATGGTATGCTATGTCTAGTAAAATAATTTATTGGAAATATACTAGAGAAAAAAAATAATTTGTTACCGAATTTTTAGGAAACAACAGTTCGAATTCAAGCTAAAGCCTTGTGAGAAATGCGTTAACAACTTGTGAATATTGTGAAGCTTATTGTTACGAACTGTTTGAATGTTTATATAAGTTCTTGTTGTAGTAATTATTTTAAACACACGTGACATCCGAGAAGTATTTAGACACAATCCAATTCCAAATATTTGAATATTACTACTATTATTTTGTTGCGAATTATGCATACTGTTTCCTTAAGAATATGACAACTGCTAAAAAGAGCTTTCTCAGCGAAGAGTTAATAAAGACATTCCTCCAAATCACAATGTTTCAGTAGTCGCTGTTATACGAGCTGTTCGAGGTACAACACAATTTGTGTCTTCTACAAAATAAACTATCAATTCCACACGAAAATTTTCTCTGTTTAGTATTTACTCGGACAACAATTCTCTGTTAATTGAGTGTACTATTGTTTAATTACAGTGTTACTAAGATACGTATCAGGATAAATTGAATTTGAAATTTCAAAATTTTAGAAAGGACACATCGTGGGATATCTCAAATTAATTTTTAATTTCTTCTCGCGTAACGTTGCGGTGTGCTAGTGAAAGAGGACAAATAACCTCTTTCCATAACAGTAAGACAATCCAAAATATTTAGTATATTTCTAAAAGTACACAGGTGGTAGAGTTCACAAGGTAATTGCATTTTTAATCAGGTCGTAAATGGTAGACTTATATTTAAATTCAACTTCAGTCAAAGTTTATTTTCTTTTTGTTAATTAAGAGCATTTTGTTGTAATGAAGTCAGTTTTGTGTAGCGCCAGTTCTTTTTAATTCAAAGAGTTAGATTTAAAAATAAGCAGGGTTGTAGTTTTCAAAACATGCGTTTCAAACATCTTTTCAGCAATCAATTTTGTGTCAAACATTTCGTAACAATTTTGTATTTTTGTTAAATCACTGTTTTCTGAGAGTCACGTTTGAAACATGTTCAAAAGTTATTTTGCGCTATATATTATAGCCTATATTTAACTAATATTGTTGACAAACATTAACGCTGTAGTCATTAGGTGATAACAAGACTCTGTAGTAGTAGAAAAAAGTAGGGTTAGTAGTAATAGTAGTAGTAGCTATAGAACTAGTAGTAAATGTGTTAATAGTAGTATATGTGATATTAATTGTTGCAGTAGTGGTAATAGAAGCATAAATAGTACTCCTAGAATATAAGTAGTAATATTAATAAAATTATATTTATTACCACCTTTCAATTTCTGACTAGTTCTCCAAACAAAATCAATCAATAAATCACTGTATCGTTAAACATCTTGATGACTCTAACAACTAAATCAGTCATTATTAAAAGGGGTATATGTTCCATTAAAAATACATAGCACATATCCTCTTTTAAGAATGATCTATTCAATTCTGAAACACTATACTGGTTTGAGAGGTATTGAGTAATCTTACTTTAAAGTTACGAAAGAACATTTACCATATTTTACATTCGCATCGTGAGAAATTATCTCAATCAGACTTTGATTTTCTTTTTACAAATTCTATTTTTGCAATCTCAACTGACATAAAAAACTTTTGAACATCTCATGTCTCCAAGGGAAACATCAAGCGAAAAATTATGCAAGAATGCGGAAGCGGGAACGTTATATTCAAGCAACGAAACAGACGTTACAATGTAACTGAAAATAAAATTAGTATTCTTTTAAAAAAACTCTAATGAAAATATATCTTTTTCAAAAAAGAAAAAAGAAACGAAAGTAAAAAAAAAGAGCGGAGAAAAGCACAGCCTCAGCGACTAGCAATTCTGCCAGTTTAATCTAATTTCTCGGTGGTAGTAATCCAAAATTGCCAGAATGGCTTATGAAAAAGTCTGAAAATTAATCTGAGAGTGCTAAATGGCTCTGCATGTATATCTCTGTGGCCACGAGTGTGTTTTGCAATAGAATTGCAGTTTGCTTTATTGCAATTTTCTCCTTTCTTGTTCTGGAATATATAAATATTTGTAATTTTAGTTAGATGTATATTTACTTTTTTTAAAAAAATATTTCTTTGAATATTATTGCTACAAAATTTTCAAAAAAATATTGTTTTATTAAAATTACAATTTCAAATTACTAATTTCTCTTTATTCTAGGAGAAATAATGAAATACACATATTTATATTGGTTTCTGAAGAGCAAATTAAAAAAAAATTGAAAGGGAAAGTATGCGCAGCAAGATAAATACAACTACCCATCATCATTATCTCCTTCTATGTGTAAGGTTCCAGATCCTTTCAATACACAGGGTGTATTCCGAAAGTTCGTATTGTTCATTAATATCTTCCACAGTTGTTAATTTGAGAACGATATGTTTCTGTTTACGTTTCAACGTAATCCACGTCTACTGTACGTCTTTACAGCGTTGCCATCTTTCTTTCTAGCTATCAAAGCGTCTGAGAAGTTATTTCTGGAGGACTGTTTTAGACGTGTGGAGATGGTACTTCCCAGGGCACTTCTGGATTCAATATGCCTTTCCCGCAATGAATATTTGAAAAAGTTAGTAATCACTTGGGGTAAGATTAGGCGAGTAGTGTGAGTGAAGGAGTATTTCAATGGTGTTATCTGTAGAAAGTCTCTCACCATTATGGATCTGTTACAGATGTATTGTTTCATTGAAGAGGAAGTAGTAACCATGGGGGAAGCAATCGCTTATCGAAAACTTGAAGAATATACTGGAATGTTTGTCACACTGATACAAGATTCGCCAGAATTACTCACATTATATATTTTAAAAAAATGACGGAAAACTTTGTAATTCACCTTTTGTAGAGGTGAATAAGAGTGTTTCCACTAATCTGATTGTCTTTTCGTTTCTAGGTAGAAAAGGGAATAAAGTATTTAATCCAGTGTGATTACAGGCTCGAAAAATTAACCACTGTGGGGCAGGACCTTATTAGGAGATCCCAGTAAATTATCATGAGGAGGCTTCCGTCTCTTCATAAGCTGTCGAGACCCTCAACGCGACCTGACAATGCATAACAAGTGTTTTGTAAAATTATTTCAACAGGGCCATTAGAGAATCATGTATCCTAGTAGATATACTCAATAATTCTACTACTGTCCTAAATGGTCACAGCATAAATATAAGCGATATATTCTGCAATCGTGGCAACAATGGGGCGCCAGACATTGGCAGACTTTCATTTGATTGCCTCGCACCACTAACGTCGTGAACACTATTCCGTACAGTGCTGTCAGTGAAGGCATTGTCTTCAAAAATATACCTCAACTGCTGATGAATAACAAAGTATTTTTCACCACTTGCTAATAAAACTACGTATATTACAACATGTTACTCCCCCTCTATAATTTCAGGACCGTGTTAAAACAGCTTTTCTTCACAGACTCTAAAGGTTGAAATAAAAATACACGTAAAAATTAAAAGTTTGTATGTGTGTGATTTAATATAATTTCAAGTGTAAGAAGTGTATGTACTCGTCGTATCTTTGTAATAAGAACGAAACAACACGGACCTTTGTTATGACTTCGTTTACAAAATCCTATGAATATTTAAATTAATTATAGTATACGGTTATTTTATCGAAAGTAAACAAAATAGAACAGAGTCACTGTATCATTTCCCTTCATGATAATTTCATATAATCATCAAATGACTCAGTAATACGAGTTACTCGTACAACAGTTCCATGCCTTACTACCCATACTAAGAATTTTATACTACTTTCAACGATTCTTTGATAAAAGAAATCTTAAGGTTAATGTAAAGCAAAGATCTGCAACAAAATATGTCTAATGCATTTTTATCGTTGGACGAAATTTCAATGCTGCTCCTACAAATTCATGTCTATAGAGTTCTAACTTACAAGGAAGAAAGTTCATAATCGATTAACGGGTTCGATCAATGACAAATTATTTTTTTCGATTTTTTTCATTGTTGAAATAGTTTGATTATTGTTGCGAATATTAAAACCTATAACAACAACAAAATGAATAAAAAGAAAATTAAAAATCGACATTAATCAAACTCTTGATTTGGTTATGAACTTTCTTCCCTGAAAGTTCGAACTCTCTAGGCTTGAATTGGTTGAAGCAGCATTAAAATTTCGTGCAACGATAAAAATGCATTAGACATATACTGAGATGGTGCTGCCATCTTTATTAGAGATCGTTGCTTTACATTAACCTTAATGTATGGTCATATATCTTCAATGTATTATCGTTTGAGGTATTAATTTCACGTAAAAATTGAAAAGAAAACTAGACAAAAGAAAGTGATAAAATAAATATAATCAATAATTTCAAATCATGTTTATCAAGAAAGAAGTTAAAATTACAAACAACTTTAGTCATGAAATCATAGCAGGGCAGCAGTAATATGGAGAAAAGACGAGGACTACTGACTTCAAATTGACACTTACAGAGTTCATCATTTATTAATTTTGAGTTAGTTTTTCCAGCTGATTTCTCACCTCTACAGGAAAATCCCAGAGAAGTATTGGCAATATAGGGTATCTCAATTCGCTGAAAGCTGTGCTTATCAGGAAACAACCGTTTTTAAAGCTCTAGAGGTACTTAGCTGCAGCTACATACCCAGCCCCTTAACATGAATTTATTAAATACTTACAATGTACCCACAAAGCTATGATATAACAGTTACTATTTAAGGCCATATGCCAATGCAGCTAAAATAAAAATCGTACAACATCTTTAGTTAAATATTCCTACCTAACGTGTGAATTTCAACTAACTAGATTCCTAAAACTTTCAAAAATTCATGATACGCTATTTTGAATCATTATTGTTTCGAAAAGAATAGAAGAGGTGTTTCTTAATTTTAATTATTTTTAGTTTGTGGTTCATAAATCGTGTATTGCAACGTCTACAGCAAATTTTTGTACTCATCTGAGAGAAACATTACCGTATTCAGTTTAATTTAAATTGTGACTGATTCATAGTTGTAATTGATTCATTTATGCATTAATACTTATATATGAGGCATTTAAGAGCATTCAATTACTTAACGCATTATGATTGTTTCGATATTTTGATAGTATCATTATTTTATCGTAACTTACAGAGGATAATTCATAAATTTTAGAAATCATGTTATAAAAAGGTAGTTACACCTAAGTTGTTTGATCCCTATAACCACCTCAAACTACTTCCTTAATATGACCTTGAAAGATTGCTGTGTGTCTATAGGATTGGAAATATCGTTAAAAGTTCTCTTTTGTAATTTTCTTTGTACCGTCTGTGATTCGGAATGAATTTCCTTCTTGGTTCGCAGTTTTTACTTCATTGTCAGCCTCATTACGAGAAAAAAATTATCTGGGTGCTAAAATCTGACGAAGAAGACAAAAACATAACCAGTGTTGACTTAGGTACTTTTTTGTACCTAGGTAGAGGTGCTAGGTACTGACCTTAAATTGTACCTAGGAACAGGTACTAGGTACAAGTTGGTCAATGTACCTAGGTACAGGTACTAATGTACCTAAGGAACTTTTTAGGTACTTGATCCAGTTACTGCTTAACGGTGCTGGAAATGATATGAAGAACAAAGGGGATGCTATATTGACTAGAATATTATTCCTATATCTTTACCTGTAATAATAATAATAATAAACACTTATTATTGAGCAGGATAGGTTCATCCAAAGTGTGCTGTGTTATCTAACCCTTGTTAAAAAATACGGACATTTTCATGCACCATTCTGTATATTGGGGGGGGGGGGGCTCCATAGTCTAGTGGTTAGAGCGTTGGACTCATGTCCGCATGGTCCCGGGTTAAATTCATGGCTGGTGCACACTACTTTTCGGCGCCCACCCAGTCTCCTGAGGCAAACTGGGAGTCACGTGAATAAAGACGTGACGACCACTTGGTCTAGGAAGCCCCTGATACGTCTGTTCGTGGTCAGAGTAACGCGCAGTGCTGACCCCACGGCCGTCATTCAGGAGGACGCAGTTCCACCAACCGCGGACAGATGGCGTTGGGACAGGCTCACGACCTTTCGGTCTGTAATGCCAGTGGTTATTATTATTATACTATACAGTATTAATAGATACAGGGATGAAAACAATGGAAGAAATCAGAAACAGCACAAATTTAAATATTAAACTGCATTAATAGAAATGCATTTCTTCAGCATAAGTCAACCTTTCACCACGCTTTTAATTTACATATGTTTTCCTTTTTTTTTCGAAACGGTATTCGGTCCTGAACATGAGCGACGTCCATTTGTTTCTTGATACTGTATACAGAGTGGTAACGTAATGCACCAACAAATTTCGAGGAATCGTAGTACATAAAATAATGAGAAAATCTTGGTTATGTGGGTGGAAATTCCGCCGAGTTTCAGAGTTATGCAAATAAACTCTAGAGGTTCAAATTCAAGAATAATTATTATCTGCTTGGAAGTCATTTCGACTCACCTTCACTTCCGATCATTTCTGGGAACCTCTACTTCCTTTGGGGAATCCCTTGCGCAGTTATGCGCAATTTGAATATGCATTTTTAATAGATGAGCTTGGAAGTCTTTGATAATAACTTGCCACATCAGCTCTGCAATTAATTATATTGGAAATTTGAAGGTGTAAAGTACATCTCTCACTCATTTGGCAGTCTGTAGCTCCAAAACATAGCGGAATTTCCACCCCGATGATCAGAACATTTTACATTCTTTTCTTTAATTCACAATGGTTCGTCGTATCCTCAAATCCTGCAACGTTAATTTAGCTCATTTCCCGACGTCATACAATAATGAAAATTTGCACAGTGACGTGAGGTTGGTGACAGTACAATATTCTATTATTAGTTTCATATATTTCTATATTTTAAAAGGTTATTTTAATATATTTCCTCTAATAATACCCATAAATACTAGCCTGCAACGCAGTGGCGTTCGGCTGGTTGCAGAACACTTTACGCTTTGGGTAAGGTACTTTTCTTAAACAATTCGTACTAAAAAGTAAAAAAAAATAATTTTGTTTATGCATGACTAAAAAAAAGCATGTGGCAAGCTCTCATATACAGTCACTTTATAAATGTTTCAATTAGTGCTCCACATGCTTTTAGTTTTATTCATGCATACTTTTTACTTTTTACTTTTTCGTACAAATTGTTTCAGAAAAGTATGTTTTCAAAAGTTTTTTCTTATTTTTTTCTAATTCTTTATCTCTTAAAATTTGTCGCTGCATTATTTATATTACCACCCTGTATAAAGTTTCTAGTGTGTCATAACATTTGTATTTTCGTACGTTTTATCAACTTACTGAGAAGAATTAAGTTTCTTTCATTATCCTTAATATTTTATACATGAATGGAGATAATGTGACTATCTTCTTGAGTTTGTAAGAATCCACAATTCTTTCTGTTTGAGACTCAAAAGAGTGATCTCTATTGTTATGAATAGTACATTTAGAACTACAGTTTTGTAGCATTTCAGATGGGTACATTACTTCCGGAATTGAAGTTAGATAACGCAGTAATTTGATCGTAATATTTGGACGTGGATGTTGTGATGATTTTCGTGATGGTTTTTGATATATCAAATGAAGGTATGGGGTTTCTACAATAACCTTGTGCTCTGTTACATTTAATTCGAGTTCCTAATACCATCTGTTGTAGCTTGGAATCTGAGCTCGCACTTCTGCTCTATTATGTACTATATAATAAAGCTGGCAGATAATTATTAGGAATCTCTTTTCTAAGAGGGAGATAAAACATCCATAGTTTTATAAAGAGAGACATGCATAATGCACGAAGGTAAGACGTGGAATTCCGAACTCCTTATTTCAAATCTAAGATGTATGTTTTCTATTAATAAATAAAACTAGAAAAAAATAATTCGGGTGGAAATATAGCAACCGTTAAATTCTACTTTATTGTTCAAATAATTTTGTGGCACTAGAGAACGCCATCCCCACGCAGTTGAACTATTTCAACTCCCTATTCCTAGTGTAAAATGTTGTTTCCTTCCCTTCAAGACGTTTTTAATAAACTTTTGAAGCAAGATATGAGAAAACTTATATCTTTCACTTCCAATGATTTGAATTCATTTTTAGCCTTCGACGGCTCACGCTGGGATAGGATATGGGAAAGGATACAGGAATGAATCGACTGGGGTCTAGGTTGAAGGTAATATCTCTGCATTTGCTTGGTCAACAACAAAATACCAAAAATACCTCAGTCAGGATATCTGGTCACTTGTATCGAACCCAAGACCTCCCGAGTGCGAAAACTACGCTTTACTAACTAAACCACGGCCACTCGGTACTTCCAATGTTGTTTAGTACATCATTTTTTTTTAATGTTTAACTCCGTGAAGAAACCAAATAAACATAGAAGTGAACACATTATATGAAGGAATCTCCCAACAATAAATTAGTTTTTAAAAATGTTACGGTACAATGATTTGAAAAATAAATAATTCTTTAAACATTTATGAAGCGGTACCTGGAGTGTTAAATTCATTGAGAACCTAGACAAGATCGCTCAGTTACTCCTCATTTCTTTCTTTTCTGAAGGAAAAAGGAAACTAACATTCGAATGAAAAAATAACATTAAAAATAATTAAACAAAACTAATTCATTTCTGACAAATGGAGAAAACAGTGCGTTGCGAAACATCAAAATATAACTCTTTTCCTCCTTAACTTATATTTATGTATGGACCTTAAAGTGTCCAATGGGATAAGCCCGTCATATATAAGAGGGATGGCATCCTTCGGGAAGCACTCTTCCGTGTACAGGCAGGGCTAAGTTAGCGGTCATGACTCATGACGTTTTGTCTACCTATTACATATCAAGATTAGACTGGTGAAACTGAGAAAATCTTCGGAGAACCATGGTCAGTGTGACTGACAGAGCATTCGAAGCTACATGGCTCCACGATGCCGATCCAAGGTCTCAGAAAATATAAGTTACCAATAAATTTAAAGTAGTGCACGTCTGTGAAGCTCTTGTGAAACACAAAGGGTACTTTATTCCTAAAAGGATTACAA